>PVHY01020111.1:0-26143 GCA_004024945.1 Uropsilus gracilis | reverse complement strand
CACTGGCATCGACAGAGCAAGCAGGCCACTTCCTTTTGCCACAGAGCTATCCTCTTGGCACCATCTGCAAAGGGGTGGGCTGGGGAGAGGAAGGAGGGAAGGATCTTTATTCACGAAGACCCTCACCTCAGCTGCTTCGGCCTCTGCCCGATCTTTCGGGGCCCCTCAAGCCTGTGTCTACCCACTGGGAGGAGACAGGAATGGTGCTAAGGAGAAGGTAAGGTCTGTGCTGAGGGGGTAGTCAGGCCTGGGAAGATCCTACCTTGCAAATGTGAGGTGGATATCAGACCTAGGCTCTTGACTATAGGAGGGTGGCTGGAGGTGGGCCGATGGCACAGGCTAAAGCCTCAAGGGTACAGTTGGCATGGAGAGGCCCAGAGCTGGGACAGAGAGAGCACACCTGGGGGTGGAGATCAAAAGCTCAGGACCCATGACTGTGAGTGTTGCTGGCGGTCAAGAAGGGAGGTCTAGGCGTGAAGGGCCCAAATGGTGGGGAGGCCTAGAGCCAGGATGGGGAACAGGGATGTGGGCTCGGACTCTGTTCAGGAAGGCAGCTGACTCTAGGCCGGCAGCAAACTACCCTGAGCTGATGGAACACTCCTGCACGCCCTGGAGAACAGGCACCAGGAGCAGCAGGCATCATGTATCCCATGGGTGGGATGGAGGTGGGGGAGCTCACAGTCCTCTTAGCCTTCGCTGGAAGTCTGTAGGTGCCTCCTGTACCCCATCCATCACCCACCTGCTTCCTACTTTTGATTCACAGTCTGGCTTCCCCTAAGATAAGCTGACACCTGAAACCTGGCTTTATCCTGTGCAAAGGGACAAACTAGAGGTTGATTCCCATCAAGGCAAGGGCCTAGCTAAACAAAAGAATTCCCCTGTGGACCTGGGGGCCATTCCCAGTGCATGTAACTAGTTCTTTTCAATTCATTTGCCACGGAAAGGGAGGCTGGGGCAGTGCCTCAGAGACTGGCAAGCCTGGGGGGCCGGGAGCTGTTGCTCTCCAAAGTGGCACCAGCAATGAATCTATGGCACCCCCAGCCCGAGAGCCACAGTTAGGGGGAGAACAGGGCTTGATTTTTTATGCAGCCTGAATTCTAAGGGCCAGAGCACAAAGCTGGGAGCGGGACTGTCAGCGACCACCAACCTCACCGGGCGGGACAGACCCACTTCTCTGGCTTTAAAGGCCCGCAAGTGTGCTGGGGTGGGGCGCCTACTGGCTAATTCCCCTCCACTGCTCGGGGTGCTGCATTATCTCCAGGATGAGGCAGCCTTCTTCTCTCTGCCCAGCCCCCACCTCAGCGCCCTGAGCTGTCCTCCGCTGCCAGCTTTGCTGCCCTTGGACACACCATGCTCTGGCAGCCCTGCCCTGCACTTCACATGCATTTTAGTCCTTGGCTTCTGAGAGGCCTGACTCGGGTTACGTGGGTGCTTAGTGCCGAGGGGTTGGGATGGAGTGGAGGGGCCCCTCCCTGAGCTGGAAGGGTACAGTAGGCTGTCCTCACACTCCTTCTGTGGCTGCTGACGTCTGGCTTGGAGCTGAGGCTGGGAGCTAAGGAAAGAGGAGGAAGAGGAGGAAGAGAGAAGGGGGAGAGGAGGAGGAGGGGAAGGGGAGAGAAGAGAGATGCACAGATAGAGACCAAGGGACACTTGGCCCTGGCCCAACAGATTTCAGACTCAGAAGAGCAAAGTGTATCCCAGGTCAAGAGGTAATGGAGGCATCTGTGTGCATGCTTGCGTGCATGTTGGGCTGTGGGGGGGCATTCCAACTCAGAACAGGGTGTGCTGTGGAGGAAGTATGGTTTTCAGGCCTGGGACATTGGCTGGGGGCTCTGGCTGGGGAGAGCACGCAAGTTGGGTCAAGGGCAGGTGGTTCTGGGGTTTTGTTTCTGAGCAAGAACAGAAGCAGGAGAATAGGATATGTATACCTGGACCCGCTGCTCCATGTGAGGTCACGGGGTACAGAAGGCAGTGGGAACCTTGGAAGTTTCTAGTGAAGGCAAAATGTGAGGGCAACAAAGTTACCCGGATTAGGGTGCGAAGACAGATGGCTGAATGAAGGAGGGTGAACTCAAGCAAGAGATGAGTGAATCTGGGTCACAGCATTCCCTCCCCTCAGAACAAGCTCTCCCCTTTGCCAGTACTGCCCTAAAAGCTGGATCCCCAAAAGGGTTCAAGTGGAAGTCCATAGGGCAAGGGTGTCCCCTAGCCTCTGGGGGAGCACCAACTGTGCACACAGAAAGTCCCAGTTTTCTCTGGACCGCTTCTCTGCGCCCCCCGAAATTCCCATTGGACTATGTGGCAGTGGGGGTGTCCCTCATTGTCATCTTGTCACCCTCACTGCACGGGAGGGCAGGTCCATGTGGCATGTTCCGTTCCTATCGCTAGCTCTCTGCCCGCCATGGCCTGCCTGACAGGTGTTTCTGAGGAAGAAGCCTGTTCTTTCCAAGGAGCTGGCTGACCTGGTGCTCGAGCCCTGAAAGAAGACGACCGCGGCTGTAGGTGGGAGGTATAGGACCCAACCAAGGCGCCTTCCTGAGGTGCAAGGCAAAGGGCAGAGGGAGGCGGACTCCGGTCAGGGCCCTGCCAGGTTGCCACATGCTCCTGTTCTGGTGGATCTAGAACCACCCCTTCGTCTCAGAAGCCTGTTGCCTCGCCCTCTCCTTCCCTCTGCTCCCACTTCCCTGCCACTGCAGCCTGGCACTGGCCTAAGTCTACCTGGCCTCGGCCTTCCCCTTCTGTGGAGTCAGGCAGGCAGCTGCGAGAGCCAGGCCCCAGGACTGCGACTTTGGAGGTGGGAGCTGGGCGCCCCAGGAGACACCGACAGGCCAAGCAGCTGGGGTGAGTGGAGACCTGTCTCGCCAGGGCGAGGGAGCACCGTTCCCAGGTATCTGCGCGTGGTGCAGGTCCAGGAGAAAGGACACCTCCCGGAGCTGCATGACGTCTCCGGCGGGAGCTGCTTCCCGTTCTGGTGCCTGCAGATGGGAACCGAGGAGGGGCCTGGGCCTGGGGCCCAGAGGAGGCAGGAGCCAGGATATGGAAGAGCCCGTTCCCGGGGTGGGAAGGAGGCCGTGGGAAGCGCCTCCTCTGCGGGAGCAGAGCGCACAGCAGACAGGCCCTCGGAGGAAGTACGGAGACCAGCCTGACCCGGCCTGGCCGCCCCTGAGGCTGCCGCTGCTCACAGCCAGGCTGCAGGAGCAACAGCTGGGCTCCCCCGGGAGGCCGCTCGCTCCCTGCCCCGGGCGCTGCTGTCTGTGCAACAAGTGTCGAGTGTCCTCTTGGCACTTCTCTCCCGGTGGCCCGTGCCCCAGAACGGCCCGCGGTCTCTAAACTCTGGGGGCCAGAAAACCTTCCAGGCTCCCGCGGCCCACTGGGCTCCGGCCGGTTTTCTCCGCTGACCCACGAGGGGTCAACCGTCCCCCAAGGGCAGTGGGGCACGTCCCTTCACGCCACGTGGGAAGAGGGGCGCGGGGCTCACGCCTGCGAACCCCAACTCCTGGGACTTCCAGGCGTGGTCCCCAGGGTCGCGCTCGGCGGGATGCTGCCCGGCTCGGGAAGCCGTCTGGGCAGCCGGACGGTCCCTGGCCCCGGCCGCCCTGTCATTCAGCCGCCGGCGCGTGGCTGCCGGGGTTAGGCTCGCGCCGACTCCAGGGGAGGCGGAGGGAACGTGCTCTGGGCGGAGGGAGGGGCGCGGCGCGGCGCCCGGCGAGCGGCGAGGGCAGCGCGGGCGAGCGGGCCGAGCGGAGGGCGCGCACTCACCTCCAGACGCCGCAGTCAGGGAGAGCCAGAGCAGCAGGAACGCCAGCCAGCACAGCCGCAGATTCATGATGCTCCACCAGCGGTGCCGCAGCAGCCGTGGCCAGGGGCCCGGGAGGGCGAGAGGCCGGGCGTCCGGGGCAGAGGAGGCGCGAGCAGCCGAGCCGCGGCTCGTGCTCGCGGTGCCGTGGAGCTCCAGCTGCGGGGGCAACCGGAGTGCGCGCCCGGGTGGTGTGCGGCGGAGCCCGCCTGCGGCGCCTGCAGCCTCCCTCTGCTACCCGAAGCCGGGCAGCTCCGTGCCGCTGGCGTCGCGGCTGGGGGCTGCGGCGAGCTCTTTGCCGGCGGCTGCCTGCTTGGTCCCGGCTCCGGCTGCCGGTGGCCCAGGCTGCCAGCGGGAATGCTCCCGCTCACTCCAGGGGCTGCATTTTGTAGCGTGCGGCCTGGCCGCGAGCCCATTTGGTCATGTGGTCATCGGAGGGTTGGAGGGGGGGTGGCCAGGAAGAGGGAGAGGGAGCGAGCCTCCCGCACCGCCCCCCTCCCTGCAGGCACTCGGCCGCCCCAGCCCGGGCGCGAGAGGGAACCTTGAGGTGGCCTCACAACAAAGACGGCAGGGCTGCCCTGACCGTCCACAGCCTCTCCCCGAGACAATACCTGCTCCCCGGCCCGGCCCGAGGGATTTTGAGAACTGGAAGATTTCAAACACAGGAAGCTTTTGGGATGGTGGAGGGGGCACGCTTAACCCTTTCTGACCTGGCTTCCTTAACAGCCTTTAAGGAACCCGGACTCTTAGGGAAGGAGCGGGCCTACTCGCTGCCACCGGTCCTCCCCCTGGTCTCTGCAGCAGTGGGGGCTTGATCAAGACGCCCCCACGTCGGGACCCTGTTCTCTCCTCTGCATCTTAAGCGCTTTGGAATTGGGGCTGACTGCCCAGGTGCCCAAGGCTGCTTAATTTCCTGGCACCCTACTTCCCCTGCCATCCTCCAGGAGGCACCCTCCACCTGTAATGCCCCCACCCCACCCTGTCCTGCCCCCGGGGCTCTTCCTTCTTGCAAGAGCCTTAAATCTCACCTCCCCGAGACTCCCCAGAGCATAACCCCAGAGGGGGAATTCCTCCTGACCGTGGGACATGGTAGCTGCTAGGCTGCCCCCTGTTTTGTTCCCCAGAGATATCCCCTCACGAGAGGGGTCTGGTTTACCCAACTCCCAACAGTCTAGGCTGGATGCACCTTGTATGCGCTTGGGATCCCCTGTTGGACACGGGTCCTGCCTTCATTTGTCCTCCCGGTCGAGCCCATTAGCTCCTGTAGCTCCAAAGACAAGGGGCCGCCCCTTTCACTCAACTAGAAGCCCCTAAGATAGGACTGTCTTCTACAGTTCTGGAACTCGCCGAAGTCCCCAATATCGGGCTCGGCACATAGGTGGCACTCCGCACATGTTAAAAGACTGAATCGAAAGGTGTTTCTGCCTCTCAGCCAGCCAGGTAGTTTAGTTGAAGTACAAGCCCGGATTTACACAAAAAGTGACACTGGACTGTGTGGACGTGGGCCACAAACGATAGGAGAGACCACCATCTATTTCAAATCCCTTTGAAATATTAAAACAAGTCAGTATGTATACAATGTCTTTGCTATCGGTCTGTCTCCACCATCATCAGCAGGTCCCCAAGTGAAGCATCAGCTTTGTTCACAGCTCTAGCCCCAGACCTAGCTGGGCGTGGGCTGGTGCTTACTACATAATCTTGAATATCTAAATGAACTTGTCAAAGATCCTGCCTGCTTAAATCAAAGTAGTGGGAAGAGAATAAAATAGTGTTCTTGTTACTAATCTCTGGCTCCATGGACCACAGAAGGAAAAAGGTAGAAAAAGGTAGAAAGGCATATGAGGTGGCACAGTCGTGAGGCCCAGGCTGTCAGCAGTGGGTGTTAATGGCGTGGTCGTTTCCCTGGACCATACCCCTGGAGAGGGTCTTTTTTAAAAAAAAACACCTTTATCTGCTATAGGACCTCATTTACTAGGTCTGTACCCCCACTTTAGGCTTGTTACAGGATTAAATGACATCATCTACCTGCAGGCTCTGAGCACATTGTGAACAAAAATCCCCGTCAGGGATGTTTTTCAGTAGCATGATGCTCCAACTCCTTACCGAGCAAGGCTGTAACCCCCAAATGAAGACCCCCCCACCTAGGTTAATAGATGCATTTGTATTTAACTGCCCCTTCACGAGGGCGCATGTGGTGTTGTTTTTTGGTGTTTTTTTTTTTTTTTTTTTTTTTTTTTTTTTTTTTTTGTGAAGTGATGAGAATTGCACTTTTCAGTGTGACATTTCAAATAAGATCCATTCATTTGCTCAGTGGTACTGACCACAGGTCAAATGTGGCTAGTGGCTACTGTATGGAGCAGCACAAACTAGAAGCTTCCACTTGCTGCAGACAGCTCATTGGAGAGCCCTAGGTTATGAAGAAGACAAAGTCAGCATAGGCCAGAGTGGCCAGCTACAGGAGGAAGTTACGATCTTGTATCTAGACCGGTCCATGGGGCCAGAGATTAGTAACAAGAACACTATTTTATTCTCTTCCCACTACTTTGATTTAAGCAGGCAGGATCTTTGACAAGTTCATTTAGATATTCAAGATTATGTAGTAAGCACCAGCCCACGCCCAGCTGGGTCTAGGGATAGAGCTGTGCACAAAGTTCTTTTTCAATACTCCCCTTTTCTCACCTTAGCTAGTCTTCAAGATGTCTAAGGTTGGGAAATAGGGGCCGCAAAAGCAAAGCAAAGGAAAAGAACACCAGTGAAAATAATCTTTCATCCAACCCTTCTCTTCACTTAACCAAATTACGTCTATGTTCCCAGTCCAGACACAAGATCTTAACTTCCTCCTGTAGCTGGCCACTCTGGCCTATGCTGACTTTGCCTTCTTCATAACAGCTGTGGCTCACCCTGGCAGTTACCCCAGGGTTATGGGAAGTACCTGCATGCCTGCTCTGGGGGCCTGCAGAGGGTCTACTGCCAGAATAGCCATTCTGCAGTCGAGACGCAAGAGGCAGGGAATGAAACTTTGCTCACTTGGAAACCCCCGTGGGCTCCCGAAAGTCTGCATGTAATATTCAGTGCCCAGCTTTCACAACTGTCTCCACCTGCCAGACTTTTAGGTCACCGGGCCTATACTTGGCACACACTAGAACTGCTTGTTGAAGAAATGAAGAACTGTTGGGGAAAACTTGGAGCTGTCCTTTGCAGGAAGCTAGCAGGATTGAGCCAGTATCAGCAGAATGTCTCCAGGGTTGGGAAGGAGTACATGAAGCCACCCCCTCTCTCCTGCCAGAGGCAGCAAGCAGCTGTGTGTGCATTCTTGCAGATGAGGCCGAGGCCTGTGGGCAGGGCACAAATCAGTACCGGATCAAGGTTAGGAGCCATCCTGGGGGAGGGGGGCCTGGGGTAAGAGTCCTGGGGAGACAGAAATGAGAGAGCTGACGATGTGAAAGCAACTTGGGACTTGTCTTCATCATCACTGCCTGTGAGTCCAGGTTCGCTCGTCATCTTTGCCTCCACAGCCGTCTTGTCGACTCATCCAACTCTCTGCCCTCTGGCTTTGAGTGAGCAGGGTGATCTATGAGCAGGAACTCAGCTTTTGGAAGTTTAAATAAGTGAATTCAAATCCCATCCCTCCATCACATTCCTTAAACTGTGCGACTGTGGGAACATTAATTAACTTCTCTGAGCCTCTGTTTCTTCAGCTGTGAAATGAGGAAAGTAATGCTACCCACCTTATTAGGGCTGGGAGATGAAATGCGATAATGCATCTAAAGCACTTAGCGTGCTCCCAGTTCAGCAAGTGTGCTCTCTCAGTCTCCTCCTCCAACTGATGTGCTCCCACCTCTACCTTGAGGCTCTAGCCTCTCACCTCTTGGTCCTAATCAAGAAGGAAAGGCTCTGTCTTTGCCCTGCTCCATCCTCACCTGCCTTCTTAATTCCCATCCAACTGCTCACTTCTTCATTGTTGCAAAGCACCACTCTCTGCCAGGGGTATTTGATGAATGCCCTTGACTCGGGGAGTTAGTGAGTGATGGTGGTGTGTGGTTCTGTCATGCAGATGTGGTATTCATTTTAACAGGGGCCCCGGGGTGGGGGTGGGGGGCTTTGGGAGACAGTGTCCTCCAAGACAGGATCAATCTCTATCCTTTTGAGCCAGGAGACACATTAGTGAGTTTCATTTGGCTGCTTTATGTATCGCTCACTTTGCTTCAAAACAACTCAAAAAAGGGATCCCATCTGCAATTTACAACGCAACCTGCAACATGCAGGTCAAGTCACTGAAGCCTCAGCATGCACTCCCATTGCAGCCCTTTCTGCTTGTCCCCGTCGGTGATGGTGATATGGGATGGAGCTAAAATTTACCAAGTAGGTTTTCCATAGACACCCTGTTCTAAATGCCTTACATATATGAATCTTCACACCTTGGAAGTGATCCTATTCCTTAATATCCCCATTTTACAGATGAGGCAACTGAGACGAATAAAGATTAAGCAATTTTCCCAAATCTGTCTAGCTTCCAAGCCCACACTTCCCTCACTGAGCTTCAAGAGGCAAACTCACTTCTCTTCATCCATTTACTAATTTATATCCTGTACTAACACTTAATTCATGCTGTCTTGAATCAAATTAGGAAGCAATGAAGCATAGTGGTTAAGCACATAGGTTCTGAAATAAGACAGCTTCTAGAGGGCTTAACTGGGCAAATTTACTTGCCCTTTCTCAGGTTCCTCATCTGAAATAGAGGCTTGTGCTTAACTCCCTGGGTTTTTGAAAGTATAAATCATTATCCATAAAGTACTTGATATGGTGCTTACTTCTCCTAGTAAGGCCAAGTTTGTATCAATGCGATGTAAATCTCAGGGGTATTTTTGTATACATCTTTGTTCCCCCATAGCAACAATTTTACTGAGGTAACATTGGCCCACAACACTGTATATGATTTTGGGGTATGGGTTCACACCTCTTCAGATGCAAGTTACCACATCACGCTCACCACCAAAGCACCCAGATTCCTTTGTCGTAGACCATTGGATCATTCTCCACACAGGTCCCCCTCCCCACTCGGCCTCATTATTGTTGTCTGATTTCTATGGCTTGTTTTTGTTTAAATTCGTCAGCCCCTTTGCTTTGTGTCACTCTATTGCATGTGAATGAAATCATCCAGCATTTGTCTTTCTCCCTCTGACTTATTTTGCTTAGCATCATCCCTTCCAGTTCCATCCATGTTGTCAAAAATGGCTTACCAAGAACATGCAATACAGTAGGACTATGTCTTATTCAATTTTGTGTTCTCACCAGCGGTGCTAGTGCCCGAAGCAAGTAGTCAATAAATATTGAATACAAGAGGAAACTGTGTAGTCACATTCACAATCACCAGGTCGACGACACATATCAAGTATCCTTACCTGGGCAAAGTCATCACAACCTGGCCCACTGGCTCCAAGAAGGAATAACCTGAGAGGCAGCAGGAATAACATGAACTCCCCCCCACACCAACTACCTAGCGGCTGTTTTACTAGTCATGTAGAAAGGGGAGTGCAGAGAAGGCAGAGAAATCTCATCAGAGAAATCTCCGAAGGGGAAGAGTCTCACCCATCCACCCCCCTTATAATGCACATGGAGAAAACCGAGGCCCAGACAGAAACAGTGACTTGTCCAAGGCTCCACAGGAAGCTGCTGGCAAAGTCAGGACTGGGCTTCAGATCCTAACCCATCTCCTGCTTTTCCCTCTAAGCCTTCTCTGCACAGAGTTCAAGTTCGCACACCGGCCAATCAGGGCCTCTACCTGCTGCACAGGTGCTCAAAGCAGCTGATTAGGTACCAGGCCCCCACTTGCCGTCCAGCCCTGCCGGAGCCCCTCGTAGTAATGAATGTTCCCAGTGTCTCACATGCTTGTTCCCTAAGACAGAAGCAAAATGAACGCATGCAGAAGTTCAGTAGCAGCAACAGTGGTGAAAATGTATTTAAACTCAGAGCTTCCTCTCGCTCTAGGGCTACTGAACAGGAACTTGCATAGCAGCAGAAGAGGCCAACTGCTAGTTAATGCCTCACTAACTAGTTCCTTGACAAATGACCTCTGCTTGGTTAAGCACCAGCAGAGAACATGCATTTTCATGGCCTTGTTACTAAGTATTTGTCTTTCAGATTCTCGAGGCTAGAGCTGAGTCTCCTAACTCATCTATATCCACCAGAGCAGCCAGCACCATCCATGCTTGTCATGAAAAGCTGAAGACACACTCAGGGAATAACTTTCCTATTTGGGGTATGAGACCACTGTAAGGTCTCAAAGAAGCATGGTGCTAATTACATGGTAACTAGCCTGGAACTTAATTTCCCCCACCACCATCCCTTCTCTTCCCTTGAACCTTTGTTGTCCTTCCTTCCTCTTAACCTCAGAAGCCTCGCTTCGTTTATTAGCTTCCACTCATTTTTATAAATATTTTACTTGGTCAGTTGACCGCCATGTAAATGTCCAATATCTGCTTTTGTCACTCTGTCTTGCTTTACTACCCATAATTCCCTCCAACTCTTTCCATTTTACTGTAAATGGCAGCATCTCATCTTTCCGTATGCTAAACAGTGGTCCATTATGTGGATAGACAACATCTTCCTGAGTCAACCCTCTATCAGTAGGCACTTAGGTAGTTTCCATGGCCTAGCTATTGTAAATATTGCTGCAATGAACACTGGAGCGGATGTAGTTTTCTCAACTGACAGCTTTACATTCTTAGGCTAGACTCCCAGGACTGGGATTGCTGGGCCATACAGTATTTCCCTTTTTAGTTGTTTAAGGTAAATCCAGAGAGCTTTTCATAATGCTTTGTGATATTCCCATCCCTACCAACGGTAAAACAGGGTTTCTCTTTCTCAGCGTCCTCTCCATCACTTGTTGAGGTTTTGGTTGTGCTTTTGTTTTTTTTTTTTGTTTTGTTTTGTTTTTGTTTTTGTTTTGAGACTAGGTCTTGCTATTTTTGCCCGTGGAACCGCAGGCTCTTGTTGCCCGGGGTGCCACAGACTCAAGCCATCCCCAGCCTCAGCTTCCCAGGTAGCTGGGATTACAGGCGCGCACCACCACACCCAGCTATTTTTTTGGAACTAGGTCTCGCTACGGGCCCCAGGTGGGACTCGAACTGTGATCCCTGGCCCCGGCCGCTTCATAGGCTGAAGCTTATAGGCATGAGCCACTGTGCCCAGCCTGCGCTTTTGTTTTCAATACGGCCGGTCTCACCGGTGTGAGATGATTGTCCATTGTGGTTGTGACCTGTGTCTCTCTTACTGGGAGCAATGACGAACACTGCCCGGTATCTGCTGGCCTGCTGATGTCCTCTTCAGTGACCGGGATTTAGTTTATAATCAAAAGGATCTAATAACTGTTCGGAGGTTAAAGTGATGTTTAGATCTTGCGGGGGGTTCTCCTTCAGACAGATGTAGGATTGTCCCCTTGCCTTGCTGTCAAGGGCCTCCCACTCCTCATGATCAACTAGATCCTAACCGTAGCCACGCTGATGGTCTTGCTCTTTCTCTAGGCGCACAGCATCAATTACTATTACAAGATCTCCCTCTTCCAAAAGCGAGAGAGGCAGTCACTTTGTGGAATAACCGCACTACCTGTATTTGCACATCAGCGTTTACTGAGCCTGTACCTCAGTCCCCCTCATACTAATTCCTGCCACTGGGGACTTTTCCGCCCCTCGTAAGGGGGCTCGGAAAGTCCCAGGAATGCTGACTCCGCTGGCTTGATTCTCTCACCTTCTTTGTAAACTGTGTATATTCTGAGGTTCTCGGACATTTGAGACTCAGAGGCTCCCTCACGCATATAGCTCAGTTGACACAACAAGAATGTTCTGGAAATAGGACCGGGCATGGTGGCACATGCCTGTAGGCGGCAGCCTAGGAAGGCACAGCCGGGACCAGGGATCATGGTTCGAGTCCCGCTGGGGGCCAGTAGCGAGACCTAGTCCCCCAAAAAATAGCTGGGCGTGGTGGCGTGTGCCTGTAATCCCTGCTACCTGGGAAGCTGAGGCTGGGGATTGCTTGAGTCTGTGGCACCCCGGGCAACATGAGCCTGCGGTTCCACAGGCAAAAATAGCGAGACCTAGTTTCAAAAAAAAAGTTCCGGATATATATATATAGTGGCCGTGGAATTCAGATCATCAGTAACACTTCAAACGTCTTCGCTGTTCGCCATGCACTGATCTCTCGCAGGCTAGGCCCTAAGGGGGGGATGGGTGCCCCTCCCTGTCTCCAACCCAGCCCCATGCAGTTGCCCCCTTTCCCTACATCCTGCCTGGTTCTCTCTGATCCCTTGGACTCTCCCAGCGTCTCGCAGGTCCCCACTCCTGTTTGTCTTTTGGAGCAGTTTCGTTTCCGCTGCACATCCCCTATGACGTCTCCCAGGAGCCTTCATCCTTCCTCTCCTCCGCGGTCTATAAATATGCTGGTGTCCCAGGGGAGGTGTACCAATTCCTTCCTTGGGCAGCAAGGAAGGGCCTGTCACTCACGAGCGATCGTGTTTATTTTTGAGATCCAATGGACTCCTGGAGCTTTCCTCCTCTTGCTTTGCAGGGCAATTTTCTGGACCTACATCAGGAGGGATATCATCCAGTCTCACATCCAGCATCTTTGTGTGCTGAGCAGAGCAAAGACTGCTGGGAACCGAGTGTCGATTCCAAGACCGATCTGGTTAGGGGCTTAGAGTTCTGAGATGATGAGGTGAAAGTCAGAGGAATAATGTCCGTCAGCTTCGCTCCATCTCTGCGCATGTCTCACCCCACTGAGAGGAGAGATTGACACCAGATCGGCACGTGACTTCAACCCTGGCCACAGACAGACCTTCTTGGCCTCTTGCTTCTTTGTCTCCCATGCATTTCCTGAGCACATAAGGAGAAAGTCTGATAAAGGTCTATCCATTTACAGCAAAACTATGCATTGGCTTCCCACAGCCACACTAGCCAATTCGATACACTCAGTGGTTTAAAAGAAAAGAAATTCACACTATCTCTATTCTGGAAGCCAGACGTCTGAAATGAAGACGTTTCTAGGGGAGAAACCTCCCTAGCCTCTTTCAGCTTCGGATGATCGTAGGCTTTTCTTGACTTGGGGCTGCAGCATTTTCACACGGCCTTCCCCTCTTCCTGTCCGTGGGCTCTCCCTCTGTCCCACAATAGCAGGGCTTGCGTTCCACCTGGATATCCCTGGATGACCTCATCTTGCGGAGATCCTAAGCTGCATCTGCAAAGTCCTTTCTTTGCAACGAAGTTTACATTCAGAGGTTCCGGGGGTTAAGTCATGGACATACCTTTTTTTGGTGGGGACACCATTTAACCGACCTTCATTCCCACATCTCCCGATCTCCCAACCTTCACTCGCTTCGTGCTGGCCTGCAGCCATTGAAGGAGCTCACACTTTCTGTAGATTTCATCTCCAAATACCTCTCAACTTGTACACTTCTCCACGTTGCTGCTGCCCCTTTCTCACACAAGCCCCATCATTTCTCATACAACCAGAATGATCACACTGATCCCATGCTGCCTGAAAACCTCTGGTGGCCCCCCCCATCCTTCTGAGGAGCAAGGCCCAAGCCCCCATGCTTCTAAGGAGCCAGACCCAACTCTTGGTCCTGGTCTGCAAGTTGCTGCCTAATTGAGCCCCCGGCCCCCTCTTGATTTGCACTGTTCTCTGTCTGCAAATGCATGTTCCTTCCTTTCGCAGTACCTTCCTAATACTCTAGGAAAACTCTGTCCACCCCCATATTCTGCTGGCTAAGCCCATAACCCATCAACTCAGCTCTGAGGTCAACTAACTCCTCCTCAAGAGATGCTTTCCCTACCTGGCTGAGACTACCCAAGTCGCCCGTGTTAACAGCAACTCTCAGGGTTTGCAATCAGATCTGTGTTCATTAATGTCTCTCTTTACCCCTACCTGTGACTAGACTTAGTTCCCTGAGGGTCAGGGTTTAGGCTGTCTGGTTTCATCACGACATCTTTAGCATCTAGGCAGTATCTGACACAGAGTGGGTGTTCAAGCATTACTTGAATGTGTGAAAAAATGAATGAATGAATGTTCGGATCTCTAAAATTCCTCTCCCAAAATGTGAGACGCAAGGCTTGCCTAAGAATCAACATGAGATCATGGAATAGTAGGGGCCCTATGAACCGCGAGATGCCTTTCCAATGTAAGGAATCCTGAGGATATTGGCCAGTGTCACCAGCCTTTTGGGAGACTGGGAGGTCCCACTGCACAGGGCAAGGGGGCAGCAGGAGAAATGAGCATGGATGTGAGGAAGGATGCTTGAGGTCGACATTCCTTTAGATGAGAAGAGTTCCTGTGCTTCTGTGTGCGGGATAAAATTACAAGCACACTCCATCTCCCTGTTTTGGGCTTGAAACTCATAACTTATCACCCTTTGGGATCAAGAAGAAAATGCCACTCTCCTCAGGTATAAATATTGCCTGGAGTCACCGGGGGTTTTAGGGTTTTGATTATCTTCCTTTAAAGCCTCTGCCCCAGGTGCAAGCTGAGGATAGGATGACAGCCTTGTGGGCTGGGTCCATCTCCGCTGGTACTTCCCAGGAGGTGATCCATCAGCCATGGCACTGCCTCAAGGTGCTGCCCAGCTGACAAATGACTTTGAAGCGTGCCTCCTGCTTTTCATTCTTTCTCTTCCTGGACTTCTTGGCTTTCACTGCTCACAGACAGGGAGGGTATCACCTCCTTCCTCCTGCTCCTCTAGCACGTCCATCTAAAAGGCATCCCTGGAGGCTTGACATTCCAGGTCTTCAGTTTCTTACATTTGATTTCCCCAGACCCCATCAAGTCATAATCTCCTTTCCTGCAGGGAAGGGACATTTCCACCTCTTCCTCCATATCCTCTCAGCACCTTGCATTTGGGTCAAGGGACCTAAAAAGGCCATTTCTCATTTCCATCTTGTCTTCCATTGTTTTCTCCCCTGGGATGTCTATGCATTCATGGCCCTGAGATGGCTCACTGGTCTGGAATGTTCATGGCGAGCCAATCCTCTGAATCATAGACATGAAGAAATTGCAAAGAGCAGAGCTCATTAGGCTGTCATTTCCCCAGTTTCCTCCTCTGACCTGGATGTCTTCCCACTGATTTGATGGAGCCCTTCCCTGCTCCATCGTCTCATTGGGCTTGCAACCTCTAGCCACACAGTTGCAGAAAGGTGAAGAACAAAGGCACAACTCTGAGTACTTCAAGCAAAATCCTCAGTTTAGTCTCAATGATTTAGGCTCCTAGTATGAAGCGCTACTGTGATGCAAGATATTGGGATAATTCCCTTCAATAGGTGCCACAGGATGGGATCTGGAAAGGATATTGCAGCCCATCCATGCAAAGACCCACTTCTTCTGCTTGTTTATACGTTTTTCAAGATATAAACAACATGCAACAATCTGCACAGTTTACATGATGCGAACAAAAAGTGTAGTTGCTAAGTTATGGCGTATACATACCTCGGGGAAACTCACCACCACTGAATTTCCATCATTCTCTACAATTTCCTCCTGCTCTTTTATAATTCCTCAATCTGTCCCCTGTCCACTTCTGTTACTAAATAGTTTGCATTCTCTAGAATTTCATATAAATGGAATAATAGTGTGCTTTTGTTTTGTTTTGCTAGCATCTTTCATATACCAAAATTATTTTGAGATTTACTGATCTTGTATGTATTAGTAGTGTTGTGTGCCTCAGTCAGTAGATCAATAGTTTTAAATAACTGCTCAGTAGTATTTCTCACTACATTTTGTTCATCCACTCACTTGTTGAATGGCAGTAGACTTTTTCTAGTTCGGAGATGTTACAAATAAAGCTTCAATGAACATTTGTGTACAATTTCCTTTTGGTAAAAAATGGCTGAGCCATTTTCCCTTTAAGAAACTGCCAGACTATTTGCCAAAGTTTTCCTACTATTTTGCATTTCCACCAGGAGTAGATGAGTGTTTCCATCCCTCCATATCCTCACCAACAGTTGGTGTGGTCAGTCTTTTGAATTTAAGACATTTCAAGAGAAGTAACTCACTGTGATTTAAATTTATTTCCCTCATGGCTAATGAAATTAAACGTCTTCATATGTATTTATTTACCATTTAAGTATATTCTTTAAGTGTCTATTCAAATATTTAGGTCACTGTTGGTTGGTTTTGTTTTAGCTATATAAATAGCTGTATTGAGTTATAATTTGCTTACTCTACATCTCACCAATTTAAAGTGTACATTTTAGTGTTTTTAGCATACTTATAAAGTGGCACAACCTTCACCATAATCTAATATTAGAAAATATTTATCTTCTTACCATACTCATTACCAGTGCTTGTTATTCCTCGCTCCTCCCAGCCCCTAGCGATCATTCATCTACTTTATGTCTTTAAACATTTTCCTCTTCTGGTACTTCCAATAAATCAAGTCATACAATAGGTGGTGTGACTGGCTTCTTTGGCTACCTTACTTTTTTTAGGATTTATTATGTGGTAGTATGTAGCAGTATTTCATTCCTGTTATTGCTGAACTTTCCCATTGTTTGCGTATATCATATTTTATTTATCTATTGCTCAAGTCAGTGGACATTTGGGTTGTTACCTTTTGGCTACTGTGAATAATACTGCCATGAATAGCCATGCATAAACTTTGTGTCTATCTTTAATTCTCTTGGTTTAATGCCCACGTTTCTCTTGGTTTTAGCTGGGTTGTATAATAATTCTATGTCTAACATTCTGAGGGCCTTGTGAACTCTTGCAAAGTAGCTGTACCTATAATGTATGAGATTCTTATTTTCCCACAACTTACCAAAATTTGTTATTGTCTTTATTACTTTAGTCATCTCAGTAATGTGAAGTAGTAACTCATTGTGGTTTTCATTTGCATTTCCCTAAGTAATGCTGGGTTGTCTTTTTTCTTGTGCTTATTAGCCATTTTTGTGCCTTCTTTGAAGAAATGTTTATTCAGCTCTTCCTTTGTCTTTTTATTGTCGAGTAGTGTTCTTTATATATTGTGGGACTCTAAACCCTTATAGGGCTAACATTTGCAAATATTTTTCTCCCATTCTGTGCTCTACCTTTTCATTTTCTTGATAATATCCTTTGATGCACAATTGCTTTTAATTTTGATAAAGATCAATTTATATATTCCCTGGCAAAAACTTGCTGTTGGTATCATAGACTGTACCTGTGATGCCCTGACTTGGTTGCTTGTACTTTTAGCGTCATAGTTAAGGAACAATTGTCTCATACATAGGCACACAGATTTACCTTTGTTTCCTTCTAAGAATTTTATATTTTTATTTCTTACACGTGGGTCTAGGAGCTATTTTGAGTTAATTTTTATATATGTGATGAAGGGGACTTTATTCTTTTTGCATGTGGATATTCATTTGTCCAGTCATCTGTTGAAAAAAACTATTCTTTCTCCCAGTGAATTGTAAACAAAATTGTTTTTATAGATCCCAACTGTTGCTCAGATATAGGAAACCAATTGATTTGTGTCTATTGATCTTGCATTCTGAAACCTTTCTAAAGTCACTTGTTTGTTGAATTTCCTACATAGATGATCATGCTATCTGCAATTAAAGACAGCTTAACTTCTTTCCTATCTGCTTGCCTTTTGTTTCCTTTTCTTCAGTCTTCGTACTAGCTAGAACTTCCAGTAAAGTGTTGAATAATGTTGGACAAGAATACATTCTTGTCCTTCTGGGGAAAAAAATCAGTAGCTGACCATTAAATGTTATGTTAACTACAAGCTTTTATAATAACCTTCATGAAGTAGAGAAAATTTCTATTTCTAACTTGCTGAGAGTTTTCCTTTGGAATGGATATTGGATTTTGTCAAATCCTCTTTATTTTTATTATATCTATTGAGAACATCTTATGGTGCTTTTCTTTGTTTATTGATATGATCAATTACATTGCTTGATTTTATAATGGTAAGTCAACCTTGCCTTGCTGAGATAAACCCCACTTGATCATAGATGTATTCGTTTTTTATGGATCAGTAGACTGGAAGTGCTAACATGTTTGCATCCATATTTATGAGATATGGGACCTGTAGTTTCCTTTTCATATCTATTTCTGGTTTTGCTATCAGAGTAATGCTGATAATAAACATAAATAGAATGAACAGGAAAGCATCCCCACCTTTTCAACTTTCTGGAAGACTTTGTATAGATTGGTATTACATTTTTTATGTTTCATAGAATTCACCAGTAAGGCAATCTGAACCTGAAGTTATCTTTGTAATAAGGTTTTTAACCATGGATTCAATTTCCTTAATAGATTGTGTGTCTTTCAAAGAATCTATCCATTTCACCTGTGGTGTCAAATTTATTGCCAAAAAGTTACTCATAATAGTCCTCAGTATCCTTTTAGTATCTGAAGAATCTGTAGTTATATCACCTCTTTCATTCCTCATATTGATAATTTATGTCTTCTTTTTCTGATTAGTTTGACTACAGATTTAACAACTTATCTCAAAGAATCAGCTTTTGGCTCATTTATCTTCTCTACTGTTTATTTCTTTTCGATCTCCTCTATTTCTGCTCTGATCTCTATTATTTCCCTACTACTGACTTTGGGTTTAATTTGTTCATCTTCCTCTAGTTTCTTATGATAGAAAGTTCAACATCACTGATTTAAGACCTTCCTTCTATTCTAATATAGGCATATAATGGTGTCCCACAAATTCTGCTATGTTGTGTTTTCATTTTTATTCATTTCAAAAATTTTTCTAAATTTCCTTTTGATTTCTTCTTTGCCCCATGGATTATTTTACAAATATATAATTTGGCTTCCAGATATTTAGGAAATTTCCAGAACTTTTTCTGTAATTGTTTCCTAATTTAAACTCATTGCTGGCAGATAATATACTCTGTAGAACTTGAAGCAATTTACACTTTTTTTAGAATTGCTTTTGGTCCAAGATAGGGTCTTTCTGTCTTGGTAACTGCACTCCATGCTCTTGAAAGAAATGCGCTTTCTGCTGCTGGCTTGTGTGTTCTGTACACCTCAATTAGGTCAAGTAGGTTGATAGTGTTATCCATATCTTTTATATCCTTGCGGATTTTCTGTCTATTTATTCTAGCTACCAATTATTGAGCAGTGAAGGCTGAAATCTCCAACTACAATGGTGGACTTTACTGTTTCTATTTGTAGCTTTTGCTTTATGTATTGAAGTTCTGCTAATAAGTTGGTGCATCAACATTTAGGATTATTATATCTTCTTGATGAATTGACCCCTTTATCACTGTGAAATATCTTTTTTTAAAGTAATTTTTGCTTTAAAATCTACTTCATCTCATATTAATATAGCCATTATAAATTTCTATTTGATAGATAGTGCTAGCCGGAATATCTGTTCTCCGAACTTTTACTTTTCTAACATATTGCTAACTTTATAGTTAAAGTTTTACGAAGCTCTTTTAGAGATATGTTTGTTTCTTGCTTTTATAGCTAATCTGACAATCTCTACCTTTTGTTTATGTATCTAAACCATCTACACATCATTTGTTTATTGACACTATTAGGTTTGAATTTATCACTGTGTTTATTCTCTATTTGCCTCTCCTGTTCTTTTCTGTCTTCTTTGAGATTTATAGACTATTTTGGTGATACCATTTTGTCTCATTTCCTGGTTTGTCAGTTATGGCTTATTTCAGTGGTTATTTTTAGGTTTAGAGGAAGCCTCTTTAACTAATTTCAGTCACTCTTCAAGGGATCTATACCATATCATACATACTATAAAGGCTATACAGCAGCATGTGCTCTTTTCTCCCTTCGCAGTCTTTGTTGTTGTTGTACATTAACATTTTCATGTGCTATAAATCCCACACTATCATTATCATGTTATCATCTTCCCATGACTTGTAGTATGGGTCTGCTGATGAGTTATTTCAGCATTTATATGACTGAAATCTTTATTTGGCCTTTCTTTTTGAAAGATATTTTCCCCGATATTGGATCCTTGTTTGATCGTTCTTTTTCTTTCAATACTTTAAACACTTTGCTCCATAGTTTTCTCTCCTACATTGTTTACAATAGGAAATCTTATCTTTGTGTGCAATGTGTCTTTTTTTCTCTGGCTGCTGTTAAGATGTTCTCTTTATCACTGGCTTTGAGCATTCTGGTTATTGGGTGCATTGATGTTCCTTTCTTCAAGTTTCTTGTACTTGGAGTTTACCAAGTTCATTGCAACTCCAAGTTTATCATTTTCATCAGATTTGGAGACATTTTGGCCATTAGTTCTTGAAATATTTTCCTGTTTCCTCCTGACTCTTTTTCTCTTTCAGGGACTCCAATTATATTTATATCGAATCACTTGAGTTTTTCCTACAGTTCGCTGAGACTGTTTCTGCATTCTTTTTTCTATGTGTTTCATTTTGTATTGTTTCTATTGCTATGCATTCAAGTTCATTAGTCTTTTCCTCTATAAAGTCTAATCTGCCATTAATCCCAATTCGATATATTTTTCACCTCATTTTATTGTTTTCACCTCTATATGTCTTGATTAGGGTATTTTCAAAAAAATATATCTTCCATGTCTCCACTTAACTTTCTGAATATATGGAATACAGCTGTTTTGAATATATGGAATACATTCACTGTTTTGATATCTATGTTTGGTAATTTTAACATCTGTGTCAGTTCCAGTTTGGTTTCTATTCCGTGATTTATCTCTTTATGGGCCATAATTACCTGCTTTGTAATTTTGAATTGGATAGCAGAACTGTGAATTCTATCTTGTTGGGTTTTTTATATGCTATTTTCCTATAACAAGTGGTTCTTAATCAGGGAAATTTTTGCTTTCCAGTAAACATTCTTGGTTCTCTAAACTGGAAGCTGGGTTGGCATTCAATAAGTAGATGCAAGGTAGGATGGTATTCATTCTACAATGCTTAGGACAGCCCCCACAACAAACAATTATCCAACTCAAAATGGCAGTTGCTTTGTAACGAACCCGGCTTTACATTCAGCAAGGGAGAGGGATGGAAGGAGGGTAAAATCAGGGGAGGGATGAGCATAAGGGATCATGATAGTTCATGGTGATATGGTGGTAGGAAAACTTTGGGGGTATACAGCAATGTAAGGAAAAATATAATCAATAAAGAATTATTTTTAAGAAAGAAACCCACTTTAAACATTCCTCAACTTTATTTTTTTTGAAATTTATCCCCTTGGGTCTTGCTGTGAAGACTTTTGAGATCAGAGCTGTGCTCATGGTAAGGCTAATTACTGCCCAATGCCAAGGCAAGAACCTTCTCTGTACTCCTCCCAATGCCCCAGTTTTAGTTTGTTGAGAACTGGCACTATTCCCAGCACTGTGTGAATTCTGAGCACTGTTCCCGCCAATCGTTCGGTATTGTTCTCTCCCCAACATCAGATAGAGTCCTCACGTGGGTTCAGGAACCTATAGAGAGGTGTCTATATCCCCACTTCTTCCCCCACACCCAGCTTATCTCCTTAGTCTGTCTCAGAGATATCTTGCAGTCACTCTTTCTGCTTTCAGGCCCACCTTGGCACTACTCTTATGTAGCTCAATGAGTGATGCTGGTCTCCTAAGCTAAAATTCAGTAGCCATGCTACAGTCTTGCTTCCTTCACACCACCATTGAGTCGTTTAACTTGGTCTTGCCTGTCTCCTGCATTCTGCCCTTACTTTCTATCTCCATTTCCCTGCCCTACCTTAGGCCATCATTTCTCTCTTGAACCTGTCAGAGGATGGTCCCCTCCCCAACCTGAAACATCCTCTGCCACTCTTCTGATACACCCCTGCCCCTTCCCCCATATACCTCACCTACAGTGCCACAAGTTTTCACTCCTTATCGAGCATGCCTGGTGCTTTCACACAGTGCTATAAGTTTGAACAGCCTGTGCTCTGTCTGAAATACAGCCTCCCCCTTTTTTGCCTAGAAGTCTCTTGTGCTTCCAGAGACAGTTCAAAACTCACTTCTTCTGTTGAGGTCTCCTTGATTTCTTGAGGCATCTAATCATTCCTGCCCCACTGTTCCCCTACCATGTTCGAGTCACACTTTGTTAACAATACTGGTCACAACCGTTTACACTGGCATCTGCTCCCCAGTTCTGTAGCTCCCAGGGATCTAGCAATCTCTCCTAGATGCTTGCTCCCCCAAATTTGCATGTTGAAGTCCTAACCCGCAATATGACTCTAGCTGTAAGATCTGAGGGGAGATCTTTAAGAGGTAACTAGGTTAAATGAGGTCAGAAGAAGGAAATGTAGCTATAGCATTGTGGCCTTGTTATAGAAGAGGAAGGAATCTGTCTCCCACCCCACCCCTCCCTCTGCCGTGCAAGGACACAGCAAGAAAGTGGCTGTCCACGAGCCAGGAAGAAAGCCTGACTAGAACTTAACCATGCTGGTACTCAGGTCTCCGGTTTCCAGCCTCCGGAACTGTGAGGGGAAAACTTCTGGTTCTTAAGTAGCCCAGTCCATGGTGTTTTCCCATGGCAGCCCGAGCTGATGCCACAATACTCAATACAGAACGATGACTGCATTGGTTTAAGGAATGAGAAGAAAAGAAGCAGAAGAGGAAGAGAGAGAAGACAGAGTGGAAAAGCTGGAGACAAGAGACTAAGGAAAACCAAAGAAATGGGAAGAAGGCTGGATGAGTATAGGCCCCAGGGCCAGCGCTGGGCATCTAGGCTCATCAGATTTTCTCTCTCTCCCCCTCCCCCTACCCCCTTCCCGGCCTCTTTGTGTGTGTGTGTGGTGACTGTGTGTATTCCCCACCTCCAGCCCCCCCAGAGGGGCCATATTGCGCTTTGTTCTTTTCTCAGAAGCTATGTGTCCTTCAGGGAAGGACTGTGTGGTGGGGCTTCTGGAAGGAGGCAGGTTGGCTCTCTGACTGGATGCCCTCAAGTCCAGTGTCAAAGGCCACACCCAGCTGCTGGAGAGCCCAGCAGAGTATTTATCCAATGGCCAGAGTGTCCTCAGAGGACTCTGTCTTCAGTCAGCAGCAAACAGCTGGCCCTGGAGGGGATGCAACCTGGGTACTGTGAGTCGGTGCAGCTCCAGGATACTTAAGCTTCCTCCACCTTCATCCCCCAGCAAGGAAGTGGGGTGCTCATTTGTGAGCTGAGACCCGACAGGTGGCTTTTTCAAAGTGCCCGTTCTGAGGAAACACCCCTGAAAATGAACGCCAAGTCTTGTGTCGCCCAGGGCTTGTGCAAATTGGTTTCAGCCTCTGCCACCCACTGCAGCCAACAGCGGCCTTCTTTCCAGTAAGACGACGTTTCCTGGCAGGGAGCCCGACAGACAGGCGGGCGGCTGTGGTGGTGCAGGGCATGACAGCTGCAGGGAAGCCAGCCGGCTCTATTTGTCCCAGGGGGGTTGCAGTCACCTCTGGGTGCCAGGTTAGGGATCCAGCCTCCACGCCGCAGCCCTGGACCTGCGACTGAGGTGGGGATGGGAGGTGGGGCTGGTAGCACTGTTCCATCTACCAGCCCCACAGGAAGGATGGGTTCCTGGCCAAAACCAGGCCAACAATCCAAACCCAAACCAACACTAGAACTGGAGCACATATAATCACTGTCTTTTGGAGGGGTGGTTGGAGCGATTTGAGGGGGGACTGGGAGCTGTGGCTTGGAAAACCCCTGCCCTGCGGAGGCACCAGTGTTGGTGAGGCCAGCTACCGCTGCTGGGACCGGCCCACGGTGAGTTGAGAGCAGCAGGACCCAGGAGGAGGGCAGGTACTTTATCCCGTTGTTCCTGCTCCTCAGAAAGGGCACTGAGCAAACCCAGACCCAGCTTTCGTGTGACAAGGACCAAGGCTTTGCTCTGGAGTCCCTGCTCATAGCGGGGCTGTTACCTACAGTGTCTACACTAGGCTACCGACCTGCCGGCCAGCAGCATTGCTCCGCCAGCCTGTGACCTGCGTGGGGATGGAGGTTGCACCCACCCAAGCAGCCATGCATTTCCCTGAAGAGTGGGAGCACCCTGAGCCCACGCGCTCCCGTCTGGCTCCTGGGCACGGCTTTTCAAACAGTCTCACTTGGACAATTGCTTGGGGCTTCGCACTGCCTGTCAGACTCGGCCACAGTGCAGAGTCTGGTTTAGGAGAGCTGGGTGGAGCCTGAGATTCTGCATTCCTAGGCAGCTCCCAGTGAAGCGACCACGGCTCTGAGCCACACTTGAAGGAGCAAGGGGGAGACACACACACACACACACCCCCCACCCCCACCTGAGGCGATGGATGTGTGAACTCCATTGTGAGATCATTTCAGTGCGTAAGTCTATTAAATCGCCACGTTGCACACCTTCAAAAACCATCATGTAGTAGAAAAAAATACACAAACTGTATTTGTCAATCACACCTCAATAAAGCTGGGGGAGAAACGAATTAGGCCAGGCCCAACTCCTGGCATCCTGATTCAATTGGTCTGGGGTGGGGCTGGGCTTTTGTTATAAACTAGGAGTTCAAACAGCTGAGGAAGTGTAATGGGGTGACGAGGCTGGACGGGGGGGGGTGGCATGGCCCCATCTTTGTAATAAGATGTGGCTAAACTAGAGGAAGACACCTCTCCTCATGAGAGGAGAGCGCAGGCAGCAGAGGAACATGGGGTGAGAGCGCCTGAGCGCGTGCAGGGAGAGCAAGGCCGTGCGCACAAGAGGAGCAGGCGCCATGGGGAGTGCTAGGCCCGGCTGTAGCTGGGTGGAGAAGAAAAGCCACAGGCTTCTTGGAAACCTGGACTTTTCTGAAGGAGATTCGGCAATGTGTCTCCCTGACGAGAAAGGGCTTGTTGGAAACCTGGACTTGGAGTTGGCCCGTTTCGTGTTGTTTGGTTTACCGGGCTGCGGTGAGGCCTCCGGGAGCCTGGGTGGCCCTGGGGACTCTTGAGTCCTTCTCTCGTTGACAAATCCTGTTTCTGTGAACCTGGTCTTGCACTGCTGCAGACGCGCGGGTGGACGGACCTGGTAGTGGCGGGTTTAACGACCGGCTTTTCCCTCATGAGGCAGTCTGAGGTAATTTGCCTGCCTCTGACCAGCTAACAGAAGGACTAAGTCTGTGGTCTTACAGACTTACATGTAAGCAACATGCACTCCGTACAGGGCCCATCTGCAGGGTTCGCTCTCTGACCAAGGCTAGGGTTTCAGTCTCTGATCGTATGGTTTCAAGCACTTCTCCCACATCTGTTCCCCCATCAGATATTTGAGCCATAGAATGTGCTGGGCACTCTCCTAGCTACTTTGGATCCAACCGTGAAGAGGACACATGTGAAGCTGACTGTCCAGTGGTGGAGAAGGAAGGAGTCAGACAATCACCAGAATAAATGCAAACGTGACTGGACGAGTGCCAGGAAGAATCCGATTTCATGGGTGTGTGGGGAGAGGAAGGAGCAACCTGAAGGACGATTATCACAAACTAGATGAAAGGCGGTGGGCTAGAGGGAGGAGGGGAGATGCCAGGCGGAGCCTGAGAGGAGGGCAGTGTGGTCAGAGTGTAGAATCAAGGTGGGCTGCGAGGCAAGATGAAGGTTGAGAAGGTATCTATGTTAATCAGAGGACCCCAGTCCTGGCTGAGTGGCAAATCCCCAGGGAAGGTTAAGAAAATGTACCCGTGCCTGGGTTCTGACCTGCCAATAGTCTAAACCCTCCCCCAAGTGATTCTAATTTGAGCCACGGACGCCAACGCCTTGATGTAGAGCCATAGCAAGGGCTTCTGACCTTTCCCAAGAGCCACGGGAGGTCCTCGGTGTGTTCCACAGGTGAGATTAAAATGATCAGTAGCGCCGCGGGATGGACAGGTTGCCTGGCATCGCAGGGCAAGTGTGGAGAAGGTACTGCGTTGGACCAGGCGAGAGATGACGGTAGCTGGCGACAGGGTGCTGGAGAGGAGCCGGTGCAATGGACAGAATTCAGTGACAGACTGGGCACAGGAAGTGGGGGATGGAGAACTGCTGAGGATAACAGCTAAGTTTTGGAACTAGACAGCCAGCAGACGACAGCACCACACTTTGGAAGGCAGGCCGTATGTTATGTGTGTGGTTCAAGCGGAACGATCAAACATGCAGCTGGATAAGCTGTCTGAAGTTCAGAAGCGATCAGAGATAGAAATCTGGGGACTTTCCAGGAGGATTGTTAGAGCCACAGAGTTAAACACTTGGGGGGAGAATGTTAGAAAGGCAAGGGAAGAACTAGGACAGAGACCTTGACGAACCCCAACACTGAACTTCTTCCTCCCCCAAGGTCCACGCTGCTGGGTTAGCCCAACCGTTCCCCTGCCCAGTCGCTGGCTGCACCCCCACCCCTTATTCACTAAAGATTTTTTGCAAAATAGTTCACGGCTGCAGAGCGAACACGCCCATGCGCAGCGTGACTTCACCATCAGCA
>PVHY01020110.1:0-26143 GCA_004024945.1 Uropsilus gracilis | reverse complement strand
AGTGCTTCACCGACGGGGGTGGGACAGGGACACCTTTTGGCTTCTGCTTGCTGCCTCTTGAGCCTCCGTATTTTCCTCTTGAGGGCCACGGCCCTTACAACTTGCTGCTTACCCTGCATCCTGCAGGAAGGACCCTACCCAGCCCCACAGCGTCTTCCTCCCACGGGGCGCTCGCTCGCCCGCAGAGGCCAGCCCCATGCTGCCTAGGGCTGGCAGCTCCCTAGCGATGGAGGCCACGCTAACTGGTTCCCTGGTGGAGAGCCACAGGACATATATCTCTGTCAAGCGGGTCCCCTGCTGTGACGCGTTGTTATGAGGGACCCCAGTGGATCATCAGTAACAAGCCCTCAGAGGGAAGCGCTGGCTGAGACCCCGTGGGCACAAAAGGCAAGCCTCCGCCAGGAATATTAATCTGTTTCTGGGAGAACAAATGCCTCTCCCATGCACAAGCCCAGTTTGGCTGGGGGGGAGGGGGGCTGGTACCACCACAATGCTCAGCAATGGTGCTGTCCTGCCAGGCTGGTTTTCGGAAGCTGCAAGGCCACATCAGCCTTGCAGGTGGAGTTTATGCCACTGAGCCCCTTGCCAGGCCTCCAGGCTGCGGTGCCAATCAGGTAGCTAAAGGCTGAGTCCTTTCATCTTCATAAGTTTCGTTGCTTCCTCCTTGGTGGATGTCCTCTTCTAAGCATTAACACATGATAACTCGTGAGCCCCTTTTAACACTCTTGCGTGAGTTCTTGGTACAGAGCTATAAGGCTTACAGCCACTAGATTGCTCCATCTCAAATAGGAATGCTCCCCATCCCTACTTTGCAGGTGGAGAAACTGAGGAACAGAAGGGGTTAGCAAAGGGAGAAGAAGAATCAGATGTGAAATGCAGGCACCTGGCTTTTCAGCCAAGGCTCTGACCCACAGAGTCTCATGGCTTCTCTGAAAACCCACACAGATCCTGGTCCTGCAGGTGTATCTAAACCAGTGAAATGATTTAAAAGAAAACACTAACTTTGCACACCCTCCCTACAGGGACTCAGCCAGACCAGTTAGACCAAGTTAATACTTGGTTAATGCTCCATTACTCCAGCCTTCCCAGACAGATCCATTGCCATTAGGGGTGCATTGTGGCCTTGTGGGATATAGTCATTGAGCATCTACTATGTGCTGGGGATTCATGAACAAACTGAGGCAAACCCTTCCTATCCTTCAGGGTTCACAGTGGGGGTGGGGGTCAAGTCTAAAATGACACCCTTAGTGGATTTCATAAGACAAGGCAGATGGAGCCATGAGGACCTGTGATGGAAGTCTGATCCATCTAGGGGAGTCAGGGAGGGCTTCCTGGAGGAGGAGATGATACTGGAAGGAGATCAGAAAACTGGAAATGCACTCACTGGAAGATTGAGGAAGAAAATAGCAAGTCTTCTGGGTATCTGGGCAAGATGATGCTTAAGATCCCTAAAATCCCAAAACTCTGTGATACAGATTCAATATCTTGTAGTTTCAAGATTCTATGACCTGCAAACTTTAGCACTTGGGTAAGACTTGATTTTAAGAATCCTTGATTCTTGGAGTCAAGGACTATTGAGTCCTAAGGTGCTAAGATTCTTATATGTGAGCCTTTGCAGCTGGAGAAACCCCAATTGGAACCACCCTGGGTAGGAAGCTGGCTTTCCCCCTTCCTGGGCCCCCACCAGCCCTAAAACACAGATACACATGCAGCTCTTTGTGGCTTAGAGAATGTAAATTTATTCTGCAGTTCCAGTGTCAGGCACTCACCTTATCTGCATGTTGCAGTCGTCAGAATAAATATTAGGAGACAAGTCTGTAGAGATTTTCTATGTGTACATGAGTTAAATCCTCTAGCCAGTGGTTAATCCAAGCAGGGATTTCAACCAAAATGCTATTCTTATATTAATTACAAGGAAGAGCTGGTAACTGGGCCTCTGTTACCCTCCGAAGTGGTGCCCCTGTCTCCTGGGCAAGGACTGAGTGGGGCCTTTGTGGGCAAAGGGGTCTGGCCAGCCTGAGACTCAGATGTTGGCTCCCCCCTTGGCAGCTCGGCTGTGTGACCCTGAAGAAGCCACTTCACCTCCCTGGGATTCAGTCCCTTCACAAGGACCCGTGGGCCTCCCACCCTGGCCCCCTGTGAGGACAAGAGAAAACCTGCCAGTGCCAGGTGCTGAGCACCCACCTGCTGGGCACCCACCTGCTGGATGCTGGGCTGCTTGAAGCATTTCCATGAGCCCTTTCTCTCACCAGCCCAGTGAAGGGTGCTGTAGTGCCCCCACACAGGGAGGGTAAACTTGTCCCATCTCACAGGTAAAAAATGGCAAAGGCAGGATTTGTAGTTATGCCAGACCCATGAATGTAAACCTTGAGTTCCCAATATCTTCCTCCCTGGGTGCTGAGAAGTAGCGCTCTCCCTGCTCTGGCCCCCTGGGCTGTGGTCTCCACGCCTCAGCTGAGACTGTGCTCTGGTGAGAGCAGTGAAAGGCAGTTTATGCCTGTGGGCCTCTGCTCACACTGAGCCTCCCTGGAGCAGCCTCCCCTGCCTATCCATCCACATCCCGTCAAGCTGAGCCCCTGCGCTGAAGCTCGCGTTCTGCCAGGAAGGGCCAGCTTGTGGTTTCCTGTCATCAGCTGCTGCAGCAACACAGCATCATAGAGCCAGGAACCCCCTCACTTGGCCACTCAGGGGCGTCTCTGGGCAATGGGGATGGAGAGGCTCGGATACTTCCGGAGTCAGAGGCTGTGTTCATGGGAGACACGTTGGCCTCTGCCCAGGCCAACTTTCCTGATTGGACCCGAGGCTGAGTCAGCAGTTCTTCTAAATCACATCCCACTGTACCAGTATCCTGCCTCTCTTTGACAAGCAGCTACTGATGCCACTTAGGGGAGGTCTCTGAAGACAAACTCCTGCCTCTGGGGCCTGTGGGCCTGGGGGAGACCTTGCCGTGGACAGCAGTGTTCCATCCTAGGTGTCCAGCCTCCGCTGGTCCCGCCACCCCAGCCCCTGCGAGGGAGCAGACTGGAAGGCAGGGGTTCACATCTGATCTGTCTTCTCCCCTCCACGCAGGACACTCCATGCTCCCCTGGCCTGGACCCCCCAGGAACTTGCCACCGGAGCGGGGGAATCCTGGACAGAAGGAAGAAGGGGGCGGGGGGAGGAAAGGCTCTGGCTTCAGAGAACCGGAGGCGAGAAGAAAATTGGAGATTAGTAGCGTGTGTGAGCGAGGAAATCAGAAAAGACGCAGCATTAGACGGTCACACGGTGACACGAGACAATTACTCCGCACCTGGGCTGAGCGGAGAGCTGCTGGTGCCCAACACTCTCACCTCCCTGGGGTTTCCAGCTGGGGCCACATGCTGTCCAGGAGCAGAGAGAAGCCCCGCCCAGGCCTGGAGGGGCAACAGCTCTAAGTGGGGCCAGCCTTAGCGTGCCCTCTCTGGCCTTGATGCCGCCCTCTGACACCAGCGGGTCCATCCAGCGGTCAATGCCCTGCATCCAGCTGGGGGGTCCAGGTGATGGGCGCAGGGCCCCGCGCTGCCGAGTCAGGCAGTGAGGACAACAGCAGAGATGGGGCTGGGGCTTGAGGCCTCCAGGCTCCAACCTTCCTTCTGTCATTCCCCATCCAGGCCTGAGTGAGCCCTCCCTTGAAGTGAGGAAACTGAGGCTCAGAGAGGTCAAGTGCCTTGTCTCAGGGCACACAAGCGTCCAGAGGTCAGACCCTGGACTTTTCCCATGACCTGGTTGTCTCTAGCACCGCCAAGTCTTGGAGTCATGTTCAGGAGCTAGAGGGGTCTCCCAGACCATTCCACAGGGCTTTGGCCCTCCCCCAGTTAGACCACAGTTTTTCCCATTTATAGCACTTTTATGCCATGTGACATCATTTAACAGCTGCCCGAGAGCCCCGAGGGCAGAGCATGGGCTCTCACTGGTGTTTGTGTTGGGTGCTCCACCCAGAGGAAGCTGCTCAGGTCCTGCCGGATGGGGTCTTCGTGGGGGAGGGACTGGACTGCACCAGTCAGGACAGGGGATTTAACCCAGGGAAAGCTGAGCTCCCTTCCTCATGCATCCAGGTGGACATGGCTGGCCAGGTGGCCATGCAGGGAGGCACCTCCCCTGAGCAGTGATGCAGGCAGCAGACCCTCCGCATGTGCCAGCGTCACTGAGCACATGGCCTGCAGGGTCACCAGGGAGCAGAGTGATTGGGGATGGTCACCAGGTGAGTCGGCAGCTCGGCCCAGAGGGTTCACATCATTCACCCTCAAGCCATGGTCAGAAGTGCCACCTGACCCCATGGGATTCAGTGGGGGGAGCGGCTGGGACATGTTGGCCCTTGGTGGGCAGCCCCTCAATACCAGCCTGCACTGTGGGTATGGGGAGTGTGGGCAGCCCGGCCTCTGTCCCTCCATGGTGGTGATGGACATCGTGGGTGCCCACCCTGAGCCCTCTGGGCCCCAGTGCTCCTGCTCAGCCTCCGACTGATGGGTCACCTGGGTGGGAGGCCAGGGAGGGGGGACAGTGACCAAAAAGGGCTCCCCACACTTGACTGAGGCAGTTCCGGGCTGTTCCGAGCTGACTGTGCTGGGAGCCTTCTGTGTGTGCTGAGCTGCTTATTCCGGTGCCATCTGCCTGGCTTCCGGCGGCAAAGCCCGCTATAAACAAGTTTCCCTCGGTATCTCTTAAGTTTCAGGAGGGGCGTGGGGGAAGGGGGGAGGCCCTGTTTCTGAGGAGAGGGTGCTGCTCTGCAGAGGGAAAGGGGTGATCCAGAAACTGGCATTAATTTGCTCTCAACCTCGTAAGAACCCCCCTAAGGCATCTATGACGAGCTCCATCTTACAAACAAGGAGACTGTGGCCCCAAGGATTTTTTTTTAATTGCTGTCAATCAAACCCTCTGTTACAGGTGAGAAAGAGGAGGGGGCAGGGAGCTGATCATCTTTGATCCCACCTCTCTGTGTCAATTCCTCCTGCTGGAAGCAGCTTGCCCCTCACCTGCCTTGTCAGGCCCTCCCCTCCCCTGCCCCTTCTGCATTCAGGGAAACAGAAAAGCTCAGAATTGACAAGGGGGCCCGCAGGAGTAGGGAGTCTTGCAGGCAGGGTCACACAGCAGGGAACTGGGGTGATGGAAGAGTGTGGAAAGGAGACAGCCTTGAGGGGAAATAAAACCTCTCCCTTCCTGACAACCCGACAGGTGACATAGTGACAAGTGTTTGTCCCCCTTCCACTCAGATGCATGCTCTAGAGCTCAGCGCCAAAGCTGCTGTGGTTTGGGTCAACAGTAGTAACCAGAATAGCATTTGGAATCTGCATAACTCAGCTGCCTTTTTTTCTGCAGTAAAATTAACTTGGGACGGGATTTCAGCTCCATCACCTAACAGCCGTGTGACAAGACACTAGTCACTTCACTGTATGTAAGTGTTCTTAGTCATAGACTAGAGATAATGGAATCTTGCTTATTTTGGTTTTTTTTTTTTAAGAAGAAAGTCTAAAAATTCTTCATCCTAAGCCAGAGACAAAATATTAACAATAGCAAAGATTTTTTAATAGACCTATTGAGATAGAATTGGCAATAAGCTTCATAGATTTAAGTGTGCAATTTGATATGTTTTGACATGTAGCTCTGTCTGTGAAACCATCACATCAGAATGATGAACACATTCATCAGCCCCTAAAGTTTCCTTGTATTCTCAGCCTACAACCTGCATTCACCCTACTCTGTCCCCAGGCATCCATTCTCTGCTTTCTACCATCTCAGTTCCGTTTGCAGTTTGCAGAATTTTATACAATGAAACAGTGCCATCTGCCCTCTCGTTGGCTGGCTTCTTTCACTCAGCATAATTATTCTGAGATTTATTCATATCATCACATGTAGCGAGAGTTCATTCTTTTTAATTCACGAGTACTTTTCCCTTGTACAAGAGCAATTTGTTTATGTGCTGAAGACCCTGTTATGAACATTTAGGTGTCTCTAGTTTGGAACTATTACAAACGAAAGTGCTCTGCACATTTGTGTACAATTTCCCTCTAATTTCTGTCTTAGCAACATCTCACAAATTTTATGTGTTGTTTTTACTTTTCATTCAGTTCAAGATACTTCATCATTTCTTTTGGATTTCTTTTGGTTCCTTGAGTTACTTAGAAGCATGTTGCTTAGTTTCCAAATATTTGGACATTGTCCAGATATCTTTCTACTATTGATTTCTAATTTAATTCCATACTGGTCCAAGACTAGACACTGTATGATATGGATCCTTTTACATTCTTTGAGATTTGTTTTATAGAGCCCAGAATATCATCTAACTTGATAAAAGTGCTGTGCCCTTGAAAAGAATATTGATTCCACTTTCGCTGGGGAGGGTGTTCTAAAATATGCCAGTTCCTTTACTGATGGTACTGTCTGAGTCTTCTAGCTCTGTATCTATTTTCTATCTGTTCTCTTAATTCTAGGGGTGTTGAAGCTCCAATTGGAATTTATTCACCCCTCCCTCAAATTTCATACATTTTCCTTCATGAGTTTTGAACCTCTGAGCTTTGGTTCATAAACATTGATGATTGACATATTCTCCCCCTGAATTGACACATTTATCATTACAAAAAGACCCTCTTCATCCCTGACAATGTTGTTTGCACTGAAGTCTACTTCATCTATTATTAATATCATCACCCAGCTTTCTTTTGATTAGTAATACATGATACACATTTTCCATCTCATAACCTATTTCTGTCTTTGAACTTAAAGTAGAGTTTTGCCTTATTTCCCATAATCAGATATATTTGATGCGTTTACTGATATGGTTGTGTTTCAATTTGCCATCTTGTTACTTATTTTCTATTTTTTCCACCAGTTATTTGTTCCCGCTCCCCTCCTCTTCTGTCTCCCTTTGCATTTGTCAAGCAGTGTCAGTGATGCCATTTTATCTTCTGGGTTAGCTTCCCTTTTTGGCTTTTGTTATTTTAGTCTTCGCCTTAGTATTCACAGTATACATGTTTAACCTATCACAGCTTATTTTCAAGTGATATTATTCTACTTCGCCTTTGGTATAAGAACCTTCCAACAGCCCCTCCTAGCCTCTGTTCTAAAGTGGTAGCATGTCTACAAAATAAATAGTGAATAGTCAATTATCTTTTAAAGAGATTTAATAATGAAAATAATGAAAAAATGAATTGTAAGGATGAATGACTTCATCACATCTCCTGATTCCTACATCACACACTTCCTCACTTTTGAGTCACTGATCCCAAACTCCCTTAGTGCCACCAACCCTGCTCAGAGGCTGGGAGAAGAATAGACTGGCAGCCCCATCCAGACTTGGCTAGAAGCCTGACTAGCATCTCATAAAGCCAGACAGCCTGTCATAAAGACTCTGGTGTTGGCTTGAATTTCTCTGTGGCTCCATTTAAGCACAGTTATAACCCAGAGGCCTCCAGGTGTTCAGAGTCAACATATGTTATGGCCTGTGTCTTCTGTATACATGGAATGATGCTGTCCCTGGGATCCTGTGTGTGCTACATGTTGATTTTAAAATGAGACAAAGAAGCCTCTGTTCCCACAGGACCCATGTGGACTGAGTGTCAGAAACCCAAAGAGTGACCTGACGATCACACTTGTCAACAGTCAAGGTCACATCCAGAACTTCCACTCATCCTGGGACTCTGAGTCAGCTGACATGGCATCTGCAGACCCAATGGGCAACCCAATGTGTAGGCCCAATCAGTAGCCACTTCTTGCTGAGCACTTGCTATGATCCAGCACTGTCATGCCCCTCCTTGGAAGATGACAAAACTGAAGCCACAGACTCAGTGACATGTCCAAGGTCTTATACCTGGTAAAGTGGCAGGCCTGGGGTTTGAAGCCAGATCATCAGGATTCAGCACCTGCATGAGACTCACTACAATGAAGTTCAAACTCCCTAATTTGGCAAAGAAGAAAACCCGTCTTCCCTAAGTTGACTCCTTAAGTGTAGCAGTTAGCTTTTGCTATTAACAAACCATCCTAAAACTCAAAACATAAAACCTAAGTATGTATATCTTTTTTAATTGATTGCACCTATATATATATGTACATATACATATATATATATATATATTACATCAATGTCTACCCAGAAGATCTCCCATTAACTTGTCACCTCGTGAACCACCTTAATCTTTTGTGCCCTCCCCCGTTTTTCATCCTCTTCCCCATCTCTTGCTTTCTGCTTCAGTTCTGTTGGCAGTTTTTAATTTTTCTTGTCTGTCTGTTTTCCCTCATATAAGTGAGATCATCCCTTATTTCTCTTTTACTTTCTGGCTTATTTCCACTAACATGGTTCTGTCTAACTCCATCCATGTTGCTGCAAATGACATGTTTGTCTTCTTTGATTGATGCATAATAGTCCATTGTGTAAATATACATATCTTTTTCAGCCATTCATCAATTTGGGGGCATTTGGGTTGTTTCCATATCTTGGCAATTGTAAATAGTCCTGCAATAGACACAAGCATGTATATTTTTAGAGGCTCTGTTGGTCACCAAGGCAGTTCTTCCAGGACAGGCTGCCTTGATTGGGATTGTCTAGCTTGGCATGGCCAGTCAGCTATGTGGACCTCAAATGGAACCACTGATCTGGCTGGGACATCTGGCATGGGTGTCTCAGCCTCCAGAGGCCAGCCTGGCTTATCCAGGGGTGGCAGTAAGGTCTCCCAGCAGCTGGAAAGGGCTACCTCACACACAAGTATTTTGCAAGTGCCTCTGCTTGTATCATGTTCTTCATGTCAACTTGGCCAAAGCAAGTCACTCAATTGAGGTCAGATTCAGGGGACTGGGGGGAGGGGCACTTTGCCCAGACTAGCAGAAGAGGGAGCAGCCTGGGGGTTTCCACACCAAATCTCCAGCCTCATTGACCACCACCCCCTCCACCTGTCACTGCTGACATTGCCAGAATGTTCTGGACTACCACACTCACTGCTCCCTCTGCCCATAACTCGATTTCCTCAACTGCTCTTATGTTACTTTCAAAATTCACCTTAGGGGTCAAAAGCCTGCCTACCCACTCCAGTCAGCAGGCTGGTTAGGATCTGCCCAGCTCTCCCCTGTACCCCCTCCTCTTCCCTCTCCACTGCACCCCCTCCCCATTCCCATGGTGAGTGCCCCCTCTTGGATGTGGGAGTCCTGAAGTCAGGAGCAGCACCTCAGATGCCCAGTGCCCAGATCCAGCACAGAAGTGAAAGTCTGCCTCAAAAACTGCTCTGGGGAGTGGGAAGGGGGTGGGGAGTGAAGGGGTGAGGGAAGGGGGGAGGGAGGGAAGATAAGGCAGGGTGGCCTAGGGTCAGTTGCCAGGCCAATGACCAGGCAGGACTAAGGCCCTTTCCAGCTGGTCAGTGTGGGGACCCTCCTTTACTGAGAGCCTTGCAGCCCAAGCTCTAACCACTGAACGCCCAGTATCAGGAGCCCATGGGGGCATTCAAAGACCCCAAAACCTCCCTGCACTAGAGATGCAGGCAGAAGGACCCACATTCTGATTAGGCACAGACCCGCCCCCTCTAGGGTCATGTGGTGGGGGAGGGGGAAGGCAGGACCTGGAGGACAGACTCAGGACATGGCAGCCCACCCAGGGAGCAGTGCGCTCACCTGCAGACCCGAGCAGACAGCGCGGATGCCCGTGTGAGCCCAGTGGGGTGTCCTCAGCTCCCCGCCTGTCAGCACCAGGGGTGATGAGATCCTAAGAAACCCTCATTATTTCTCCCAGCCCCTGGCGCCCTTTGCAAAAGGGATGTTTCCTGCCAGCTCGTCCCCAAAGATGTGTTTGTCACAGGCGATTGTGTAAATCCATGTTTGGCGCATTTTAAAGGATCTGATTTACCCACTTGACTGGGCTTTATGCTCCTTCTCCAAACACTCAAAATGCAGCTGTTTTTAGGGGCCCGAGAGGAGCCATAAAACATTGCTGGGCCTAGGGGTGCGCCGCCTGGGCGCTGGGCCCCTCCTGCTGCACAGTGTGTGTGTGTGGGGGGGGTGGTCCTGCAGCCCAGGCTGAGGGACGTGGGCCGTCCTCAAGGGGAGAAGCTGGGACATGAGAGAAGGCACTGACATCAGGTTCACTCAGACTTCCTAAAGCCCTACTATGTGCAGGTCTGTGCAGGACCCGAGGGTGCAGCAATGAACAGAAGTGGCCCCTCCCCCAGCAGCCAAAGTAGGAGGAGGCAAGAAGGAGCAGGTAAAGTGTCCACAAGCGGGTAAGTAAGTAAGTAAGTCCAATGGCAGGAAGAAATCCAGTCGGGGAAATTATAAGGTCAGACTCTAGGGCAGAGGATGAATAGTGCCCATCAGATGGTCAAGGTCTTCTGAGAAGGAACCTATGAGGTGAGGCCACCTTGAGGATGGAGGACAGAACAGTTCTGCCTGGTATGAGCAGGAAGAGACCTCTGATCTCTTGGCAGATGCTTGGAATGGCATCAGGTGGGAGAGGGAAGATTCCTCCAGACAGGGAGACAGGAACAAAGGCTCAGAGTGGTGCAGGATTGCCGCCTGTTGGGGAATGTTTACTGTGACCAGAAGTAGGACTGGGAGAGCCTTGGGGGCTACATACCGCACACCCCAAATGTGTGCTGAGGAGATGATACGCCATTCTGAGGAGAGAAGACCCTTCAGAGACGTTTAATCGGTGGGGCGCCACGGCCTCTGCAGAGGACATGTTCACCATTCCTTAAGCCCTTCCCAGCTCCCAATCTCCAGGAGCCAGACATGCAAAGACGGTGAGCTGCCGCTGCTTGAAAACTGAGCATTAGTGAACTTGCACTCAAAAGCATTCAAAATGCCGAGGCACCCTGGCAATCACAGAGACCAGGGCTGGTGGGGAGCTGAGCCCCGTGGCCACATTCCACACGTGGGGGCCTCACACAGGTGACACAAACAGAGCCAGGATTTCCACCCTCCCCTGAACCCCCCCTGCACGCGGCTCTGCCCACCCACCGGAACAATGAGACCAGGGATGAGCGAGTCCCAGGCCTCCAGCTGCTCTTGCCCTGAGTCCCTGCCCAGCCCCCATGGGGAGGAGCCCCAGGAGGCCAGCTCCAAATAGCCAGCTTCAAACCAGGCCAGCCTTCCCCCCTTCTATTTTAGACCAACCTGGCCAGCCTTCCCTTTGGGCACCACTGCCACCGCTCCTCTCCCAACCTCACTAATTGCTGGGACCCTGCGACTCTCCCAACAGGCCACAGAAGGAGATGTTTCTGGAATTTCAGGTCCTTTGATGGAGAAAGTCTGCCTAATAAATAATTGAGAGGCGCCTCAGCTTCCTGAGAAATACCCCGCGCGAGTGGAGACCGTGTCCCAGATCCCCCAGAAAAACAGAGCTCTGGAGCACCCCAGGAGGGGAGAAAGACCTTGGCTTAAAGATTGAGTCAGGAAAGGTAGAAGGGCTGGAGGGGGCGGGGCCATTCGGGAAGGAGGCGGGGCTGGAGTGGGCAGGGCTGTGAGGGGCGGGTCCGTGAGGGGTGGGGCCGCCCATATGAATTCATAGCCAGGTGGGTAGTTACCAGGAGCACAACTTCCACACCCAGGACTAGGTAGACACCTGGGCCCCATACAGGGTCAGAAGCCAGCTCATCCTCTGTTAAGTGACCACACAGCCGGAGAAGTCACACAGAAGACAGTACCACGTTGTAGTAGCCTGCATCCAGACCTTTGCGTCAAGGAGAAGACAACCTTAAGACACACATGGTCACCTGCGGACCCTCAACAGTCAGGAGTCCTGGAGGATGGTTTCTGGGCAACCGAGGGGGAGGGGGATGAGACAAGTGCCCAAGTGTAAATATAAAGGAAATTCCACTGAACTCATAGTTCTGCTAATATCAGAATACATCCCAATACTTCTAAAACTCAAAAACAGGAATACTGAGTCTTAAGTGAGACTTAACAATTCCTTGGGAGCCATTTAGCTCTGTCTCTAAAATTACAATAAAACCTCACTAACATAAACCTGGCACCTTTGCAGTAGCTAAGGGAAAATGTTTTGCTAACCCAATTAATAATATAAATGGGACTGAAGTGAAAGCTTTCACCCTACTAAAATTAGCAAGTTGTTTTCAAGTCTCTTAACCACAAATTTATGGGTCTGAAAAGGACTTCAAGATCCTCTCGGCTGGCCTTCTTTCTTCCATCCACTCATGTTATCTGTTCCCAGGTGAGCTCTTGGAAATAGGAACCGTTATAAAGGGACTACTGTGTGCTAACAACCGGGATAAGCATTTTAAAATCTTAAGGCTCTGGCTCTCTGACCCCACCTCCTGCTGTTCTCCCCTCCCACACCCCTGCTTCCATTGATTTGATCACACTGACCTCTACTCAGTTCCTACCTGTCCAGACAGGGCCCACCTCCAGCCCTTCATACTTGCTGCCCCTTCCACCTGGGGCTCGCTCATCCCTGGTCTCGTTGTTCAGCCCTAACCTCAGATACCTCCCAAGAACCTTCCCCAAGCATCCTGCCAAGCACTTGCCTTCTCCCTTCCCACAGCACCAGAGCTGATCTAGCACCTCTCTCGGTTCTTAGCATTATTGCCTTCACCGTGGTTTGCAGCCAGCCTGCTTACTCACTTACCTCCAGAATGTGAGCTCCTGCAGGGGGCAGTCCTGGTGCATCTTATTGGCAGTTTCCTTCCCAGTGCCCAAAAAGAGGCTGGTACAGAGCTGGAACTCCACAACCACGTATTCAATGAGTGAATGAATGAAAGCTTGAATGATTCCCACATTCCCAAACCTCATCCATGGCTCATTCCAGTAATGGTTTATAAAATCAACAAATGGATGTAGGAAATATAGCAGGGCAGGATCATTCAGACTATCCCATGAGCCAAAAGTGAATGCATTTTCCTGAGTCATTTGAAAGATTACAAAAGACAAAACTCCCCCTTCAAGGAGTGCCTTGCATTCTGGTCATCTCTAGTCTTTTGCTTTCATTCCTCACCCAAAAAGAATGTCAGTGATCATAGAAGACTACAGACTCTGGGTGGAAAACAAAACAAGAGTTCTGGGTGGAAAACAAAACAAGAGTTAGAAGATGGGTTAAGAACCCAATGGGGTCGCGTAGTATCAGAAGAACACTCAGGATGAGACCAGCTCTCTCCACCTTGGGCACCTAAATACTCCAAGGTGCCATCAGTCACGGTCTCAACTGTTCTTCAGACATGCAAAGGGCAGCACGTGGTCTAGAAGCCACAATTCTTGAGTGTTTTCTAGGACAATGTAGTGAACACTTTAATTCTTCACAACGACTCTCAGGAGGCGGGTACTTTTACTGCCCCCATTTTCCTCAGGAGAAACCAAGGAATGGCAGATTTTGCCTGTGGTCACATAGTGAATCGATAATGGAGACAAGACTTCAGCCACACAGTGTGGAAAGTGCATGAAAGTGTTTGGTTTGACAAATCTGCCCTGGACACTTATCCTAAGGAATGACCGCATCTGGAACTGGTGATACCTAGTTAGTGGTCCTCCCTGGTCACCCTCTTCACCCCCTTCACTCCCCATGGGCTCCAGGGGATCCTTGAGGAGAGGGGAGGTATGAGTTCTGCTGCCATAGAGGGGTCAAGCCTACCCCCAGAAACCTGCCCTCCAGACCAGGGCATGTGGGAAGATCCTGGCCCATTTTCCACAGGAGGTGCCCACTTGGTCATATCTTCTCGCCTCACCTGCTTTCGGAAGAGATGTGAAGAAGCACCACACCTGAATTCACTGAGATGTCTCCAAGCCATCATGGCCACTGAAAATTATGTCTCTCAATTTCCTTTTTTTTCCCTCCTAAAGTGTCAAGTAAGCCTTTTCTAAAAGCACTGGATGGAAAGGGGATTAGAGGATAACTTTATCCACACTAAAGGTAACCAATGGAGTGAATGGGAGTAAACAGATCCCCTTGGAGGTGTCACTTCATCTCCCTTCTCCCCTCTGCTACTGTTCTCGTGCTCCCCCCATCCTCCTGCTCCCCACTCGCCCAATCACCCTGCATTAACACCCCTTGCCTTCCTGCTTCCTTCCCCAACACCTCCTGTCTCCCTGCTCCCCCATCTCACCTCCTTAAAGGTACCTCAGGAGCATCAGACCCAGGGGAGACTTGAAACATCCACCAGAGCCCTGGCCGAGATCTGCCTTCCAGTTAGCTGTTTCTCATATTCACCCTTTCAAAGGCAGGGTACCCATGAGAGGTCTTTTTCTTCTGGGAAGGAAAGAGAAAGAAAGCCCTGGGCAGGGAGTTTGTATCCTTTGAGCTTTGGCTGGGGTGACTGTCCCATCCTCCTCTCCATGATTCAGTGAGACTCATCCAGGAGGTCTGGACCTGGTGCTTTATGGGTCCTGGCTACCTATGGGTGCCAACTCTACCCACCAACTGTGAGGGGGGTGCCGCAGCCCTGGCAGGAACAGCCGGGATGCAGAAAGAGAGACAGCATGTTGTGAGGTGGTTGGAGCAGGGGCTAGAACAGCAGCGATGAAGCTATGGAGGCAGATGTAAAGAGAAGAGAGAGCGAGAAGGAGGGAAATGTATGAAAACAGTGGCAGGCCAGGAGGCTGAAGGCTTTGGCCAAGGACAGACTTGAAATGCCAGGCTAAGGAAATTGAAATCTATTCTGAGACCAGAGTTTTTCCCGGAGGCACTTCCTCTGAGGTGGCTCAAGGGTTGAGATGCTTGATTTAGCACATAAAAATATGACAGTCTCAGTAACATTCGAATGACAGCTAAACAATGAATAGTTTTTCAGTATTAGTATAGCCTACATAAAATTTGGGATATATTTATCCTTTAAAAAAAAAAAACCTGCTCTGTATCAAGGAGTTCAAATGTAAATGCAAGTCCTGTATTTTTCTGGCAACCCTATTTGAGGGTAGGCAGACAGGGGGAGGGTAGGACAGAAGTGGACAGGCTCCACCCCATCCCACGTCTCCCCACAATCTGAGCAGCTTTCTTGCTGTCAGTTTTAGATTTGGGGGAGTTCTTTTGAACTTCAATTTTCACTGGAAAACAAATAATTTGATTTTTAATAATAATAATAATATATGCAAAACCTACGCATAAATTATGTAAACAAGTTTCTAGGAAAAGATTCGGCAAACTTTTTTTGTGGGAAGCGTCAGATAGGAAATATTTTAGGCTTTGAGAATCCCACCATTTCTGTGAAAACCAACTTAGTGAACAATGTGAACACTGTGCTGCAATAAAACTTTATTGACAAAACACAGCCCATGAGCGCCAGCTTTCAGGCTCCTGGTCTAGGCTGGGGGACACTGTCAGAGCCAGCTGAAGGGAAGTGTCTTCTTGCCCCCAGTGTTCCAGATACAGACCATCTCCCCTTTACTGACTAAACATCTAAAGGACGAAATGCTAACTAGGTGGGAAAGCGCTCTTGCTTTCCCCGACTGTTGTGTAACCACTGAGAAGGCGGCCCCTCCCTCTTTGGGTCTCAGAGCTGTCATTCTAAGACCAGAGCTGTCATTCTAAGACCAGAGCTGTCATTCTAAGACGAGGCCATAGGAGCCTCTGCGTCCTCCCCAAATCCTGCCAGGGCCTTTCTCCTCACCTCCTTCCTGAAACGCCTCACTGCCTGGGCAACAAGTTGTGAAAAAGGACAGCCTTCCCTCATTCCATCCGCAAGGACTGTTTTTTATTCCCAAGAACTCCAGAACCACCCCCCCAACCACCAACAGAACTTTCCACCTCTGTCACCTCCTAGCCACTTAGCTGGGGATGGGAGGTGTGCCCCAGGACGGGAGGCCCAAATCAGCCTCCTGCGAACCCCCCTCCTGCCACTAAATTAGTACTCACTCACTGAGAGTTGCCAAGGGCCCTCCTCACAGGTCACTTATACATAATTGGAAATATCTTTAACACGCTATTGATGGCTTCCCCCCCATTGCTCTGTGACAAAGTTGAAACAGTAAAAGGCATCGATTTTCCAGGCTTGAGCTGTGAAGCCAAGATCAAAGCAGGAAAGAAACCGGAGGAGGAGGACATCCGCCAAGAGGCTGAGCCTGATGGGAAATGCGCTCCCTGCGCTGGGGACAGCTTCCAGCCCCCACGGCAGCCGCTCCGGGGCACCAGCACATTTGTATTTCATTAAGACACTTCAGTGGAAAGATCGATCAGGGTCTCCACTCTGCCAGTCCCCGGGAGGATGAGCCGGGAGAAGGGGGCCTGCAGAGACCCTGCTTAAGTGTGGGGCTGCTAGCTGCAGGCATGGGACCCACCATTACAATGTGTGGTTCTCACAAGACCCCTCTCTCTGGGGACATGGAGTGTTTCAAGGACTGAAGGGGCCAGGGAAGGGAGTGAAGGTGTTGGGTCTCTAACCCTTTAACCCATTCCTTTCTCCAGGGTTCAGGCCCAAGGGCATGAGGAAAATAAAGGCTGGCATATGGTGAGCAGCCAGGCAGTGAGGCGAGTGACCTGGGTATCTCTGGCTCTCAGCTGCTGTGTTCCCATCCCACGGTGCCTCCTCAGGGGCATGTTCAGAGGCTTCAGGGGTTACATTCTTGCCAAGTGATTGTCACAGTGGAACCAGTCGCTATCCAGAGGCCCACCTGGTTCTCTCTGCATCAGCACCACAGGATGTGCCCTGCAACACCCTTACCTGACTTCAGGTAAATCTCAGAGCACTTCACAGGGGTGGCTGCCTTGAGACACAGGAGGAAACGGTCAGAAAATGTCCACATCTCCTGGCAAAGGGCACTTCTGGGTTTCCAGTCCCCAACTGCCTGTCACCAAAGCCCAGGGTCAACCTCAGGCTTCCCAGGTCAGTTGCTTCTCTTTCTCTCTTCTTCCACCTCTACCTAATCAGTGAGACTTTGCAGCTCCTCACGTCAACCTGGGCACCTGCTGGCCCTCCCTTCCCTCTGTCTTCTGGAGTCTGTCCACCCGTTGACGTTGGAGATGAGGTACCTCCCAAACCCTCTCTGGTGCTCAGGTTCACGGAGGCCCATGTCCCCAGCTGTCTGCCCCCAGTGCCTCAGCCCAGGCTCACTACTACTTTGCCATCTTTTCTGACATTTTGAGGGGGAAAGAGGACTAGGCTTTGGCCAGACAAACCTGAATTCCAATCCCAGCATAGTAGAGAAGAGGAAGAAAAGCATATCATTTCTGGAGGTTCCACTGTATCCAACACTGAGAAAGACACTTCCAGCATTTTCTAAACTCACCCACAAACCAAGTGGACCAGGTATCATTGTTCCTGAGGCCCAGTTCTCTGCCTCCACCATGTAACTGGGCTGTCAGTGGTCACTTGGCGGTAGAGCAAAGCAATCCACCCAATGCATGCTCAGTCAAGGTGACGGTGTCTGTCTTAGCAGCTACCTACTGCTCCACACTGCATCCGGCCAAGGCCCTGGACCACACACCCATCCAGGCTTCTCTTGCAGGAGCCTGGTATGTCCTAGACTCAGGGTGCTTAAAAAGAGGAGTCTCTCACATCTGGCTCAGTCCATCTTTCCCAACTTGTAGGTTCTGGGGTTCCAGGGAGAGCACATAAGCCTTGAATCTGCAGGTCTGAGTTCAAATCCTACCCTCACTCTTTACTTGTAGCTTATCCTGCACCAATTCTTTTGAGTCTCGGTTTTCCCATCTGTAAAATAAGATACTGCCTAACTTACAGTGTAGGTATGATGTCAAAATAATAAGAGAGATGCTTAAACTGTTTGTTTGGCTCTTGGATCTTAGTAGGTGCTAATAAATGTTGCTTTCCCCCCACTCCCTTCCCTTCCCCTCTGTGTTAAGAGGAATGCCCAACCCCAAGAGATGTCCACATGCAAATCCCTGGAACCTGTGAATGAATTTTCTTACATGGCAAAAGGACATGAGGTTTTGATGGAGGTCATGGTCCTGAACAGAAGAGCCTCTTGATCTCACTTGAGTGGGTGAGAAGAGTCCAATCTAATCCTATAAACTCTCAAAATTAGAAGGAGGCAGAGAGATGAAATGGAAGGAGAGATTCCAAGTCTGACGCTCAATGGCCTGCTCTGGACTTGAGTAGAGGAAGCAGAGGTGAGTCAGAGAATAGGCGTGGCTCATAGAAGGAAAACACCCGCAGGTGGCAACTAGCAAAGGAATGGGGACCCAATCCTCTGATCACAAGAAACTGAATTCTGCCAATAACCCAAATGAGCAAGAAAACATTCTCCCTACACCCCCCAGAAGGAATACAACCCTGCCATCCCAGTCCACTAGCCCCTCGAGACCCGGCTCTGACTTGGGACCTACAAGATAATAAAAGTATGAGCTTTCAGCCTGCTCAGTTTGTGCCAGTTTGTTAAACATGCCTTGATTTGTTAAAACCCCTCTGCCCACACTCTCAATGCAAACTCCCTCACAGACACAAGATGAGCCCATTTCCCAGCCTGCAGATGCTTGATGCTGCTCCTCCACTGGGAGAACTTTTACTCATCCTTCAAGGCCCATCATGCCACTGACTCACTCTCTGTGAGATGCCAGTTTGGGTCTCTGGGTGATGAGCCACGACCAGGCTCAAATAACAGGTGCCTGACGATATTCACACTCACTTGTTCTGGGAATTAAACTTCTCCCGCTTCCTTCTTCTCTCCCAGAGAATGTGGCCTCTTACCTTTGAGCCTCTGCCATTCCATCAAGCACCCTGGCCATACTTGGTCTGCCTGTAGGTTTGACCAGCTGCAAGGTCAGATCTGGTTTGCTCACGTGAGTGGCTTTGATTCAGGCCCTGGGAGCAGCAAACCTTAGCCAAGTTCTCCAACAACAGCTTCCCCAGAATAAAAGACGTATTTTACTCTCCAACTGCCTGAATCCCAAGTCTTTCCTTTCACTGCTTCCTAAGGCAGTGGGAGCGTGAGTGTTACTGTTAACTCTCTCACACCCCAGCAGGTATGCCTGTGCACAGGTAGGGAGAAACCCATATATCCACCCACATCCTCCTGTCTCCATGTGACTGCCCTGTTCTCCTCTGGAACAGAACCAGAACCACCACGGGTGCCTCGTCACTGACCTCTAGGTCCTGTCCTCATTCCACCTGCACCCAGGTTCTTTCCCCAAAAAGGCAGCCCTGCGCACATACTCCTGCTGACGCAAGGTGCTGAGTTCCTTAACCTGCAACTCAAACTGCCAGCTCTGCCCCCCAAACATCAGGAGCCTCCTGCTCTGACTGCCCAGGTCGCCAGCTCCTGCTGTTCCTCCTCCAGATGCCAGCTTGATGCCACCAAATGCTCCAGCATCCCTACCACAGGAGCGCCCTCCTGCGCCCGGCCTCTGCACAGCAGGCTCTGTGCCAGGCTATTTTGCTCATCCTCTAGTACTCAGCATAGAGTTGATGCTGACCTATTCCCTGGGCCCTGTGAGGGTGGGGGAGCTCCACCCTGCTCTTCAACCTCCACCTGTGCTGCTCCGCTGAACCCCAGGTGTGAGCTCCATGGGCAGGACAAAACTTCCTCCTCTGGGTTCCTCCAACTGTGTCAGCCCTGGCTTGGCAGTGCAAGGTCCAGCCCAACTCTGCTTCTCAGGGCATCTCAGCATCACAAATTAAGCAAGCACAAGCCCAAGCTTTGAGCTCCCCCTACAAGCCAACCCCTCTGGGTGAAGTGGACCCTGAGGCAATCTACCTGAGCAAGGCCTCCCGGGCATAAGGTCTCTGGCACTGATACACACCTCTAGAGCTTTCTAAAGACCCCACCAAGGGCAGAGGGGACTGCAGTTCTGCTGTCCTTGACTCCTCCAATTAGCTCTTTAATGGGGACCCTGGGGGCACCCACATGGGCCACCAACTGGGACTCCCCCACAGTGGCTATGAATCACTAATCCCCTTCAAAAGCTCTGTCCTCAGCAAACACACTGCCACAGACAGATCAGAGCCTCTCAGCCCTCCCGCAGGCTCCCTTCTACATCCATGGGTGTGTAGACTTTGGGGAGAGTTAATTGGGGTGAACCAGAGCCTTCAGGGGGAGCCAGTGCGGGAGACTGAGGGAGCACCGCCTGCTGTCATGGGCAGGTGGGGGCTGCGGGGCTATGAGCGCTCTGCCCCATCAGGACTGACTCCTCAAGCAGTGGTGTGTGGCCATGAGACAGACATTGGAAAGGGCCCCTATGTCGGCTATCACAGGACCCCCTGGTGCATGACCCACGGGGTTCTGAGCAGTGGGGACATAGGGGGCCCAACTGGGAGCAAGAGGAGGCCTCCTGCTCCAAGATCTCACAGGGAACTGGGGGTTCCCACTGTCGCTGGGGACTCCAGAGAGGGAATAGGGGTGGCGAGGAGCCTGGGAGCCAGGTTACGTAGGGCTGGGTTGCAGAGACTGTGGGAGCGGGGGTGCTGGGGAAGAACTTCAAAGAGCTGTCTCAGGTGGGGCGCAGGGATCAGCCAGGACTGCAAGGGGCACTGGGCAGGGTGCCTGCAGGGGCCCCTGGAGCTCAGTGGTCTCCGTTGCCCACACTCAGTCAGCCACTGCGTCTTGCCCCAGTCAGGCCATCTGCTTGACAAGCTCACTCAGAGGATGCCCACATCGGTTCTCTCAGTGCCTGAGGAAGGAACCTGAGGATGTTCTCCACTGCTGCAGATGCTCTGGGGCCACCAGCTCCTTGAAGTGGCCATGACCAGGACGGGCACTTTGGCTCATGCCACCTCTCCCTCAAGGCCAGAGCACCTGCTCGACTGGGGACTCACTTTGGGCTCATCCTCCTCAGGAGGTACCTTGTGGCCCTATTCCAGGTGCAGGCTCCTCAGGGGGTCTCATCTAGATGGGGGTCCCATCTCCCCTCATCAGGGAGACCCCTGAATGCCTCCCTCCTAGACACAGCTGGGCCCGGGTCCGGGGGCTGCTAGCAACCAGAGCACTAGCTCACCCACCCCTCCTCCCCACCATGAGGGCCTCCGACGAGGCCCACAAAGCAGAAGGCTTTCTCAGGGTCCCACCACAACTTGGACATGAACCATGTTGCTCTCCCTCCTCCTCTCTTCTCCATCTTTCCTCTTGTCAACCACTTCCCTTCCCTGTTGTCCTTAATCTGCTTCCTGCCCCAGGTGATATGTACCTGCTGTGCTGTGGCGTGAGCCTGGAAGTCAAGGTCTAGCCTCACCTCCCTGCCAGGTCTCCAGGTCATCAGACAGGAGGCCCCGAGCTGCTTGGAGCCTTGACCTGAGAAGGAAAGGAACAGAAAGTTCAGGCTGGGAAGAAACCAGAACAGGCTGCAGATCCCCTTCCTCGGCTGCTGAGGCCATAAAGGACCCACAGTTTTACCTACTGGGGTCACCAAGGACCCGCTGGGCTGTCCTCAACTGCGCTGAAAGGACATGAGAAGTAACGAGGGATGTTTTACTCATTTTAATGCATCTAAAAGGGGGGGTCACCATGGGCTGAGTGACTGCCCAGCAGTGACAGTCACTTGTCAGCTCTGGCCTGGGTTAACGCCTTCTGCCCGCCCCACATCTTCTGCTGCTGGAGCCTCCGTCCACCTGGGAGCAGCACCACCCAGGTGCCCTCACACCGGCAGCCCCGACAGCTGTCCTGGAGTCACCCAACCCCATCTCCCTGCTTGAGCCTGCCCCGGGGGGTGTTTCTGGATCGACAGGTGGTAGCAAGACAGAAGCAGCACCCCATGCTCGGTGCCAGGCCAGCCTTTCTCTGGGAATGAACCCCTCTCAGAGGCTGGGCATGCTGTGGGCCCCTCCCTGCCCACGGGGAGGCCAGGGCCAGCTGTCCCCCAGCCACTCCACTCTGCGTACCCTGGTCCCCAGCAGCCATCTGATCTGTGGTTGTCTTTCCTGGGGGAGCGCTGTGCAGAGGCAGGAGCAGGCAGGGTGAGGTTGGGGGGATTGGGAGGGCAGAATGGCCTCTCAGAGGAGGCGACCTTTGAGCTGCCATGGTCTCAGAATCTCCGCACTGATCCCTAACCGGAGGCTGCCACCAGGGTGGTCAGGAGTGACATGTCCAGGTGACACAAAGACATCAGGGTGAACACGAGGCGACCGCTCAGCCTTGGAGCTGGGGGACTGCGCGGCGGCGAGGGACAGCGTGCGAGCAGAGGCCCAGGCCGCCCGACTCCACCGCCATCCAGGCCACTGGTTGCTCAGGAGAACAGGAAGTCAGATTTGGGAGTGTGACATTTGAAATATTGCCAATTCTTAAAAGAAATCGTCTTGCGTAGGCAACAAAGACCTCAGTGAACTGGCTGTGTCCTCACAGCCACGCTTGGCGGCCCCTGGCCTAGTCAGCACCCACGTTTCACTCGGGGGGATGAGGAGCAGGCGTTTAGGTCTCTCTCGCCTGGCCCTCCGCCTCCACCCTCCTTTCTCACCCACCTCCCTCCATCCCTTTGGGGCCAGGTGTTTATTTTCAGAGCCTCAGAGTCCTTCCCACGCCGCTGACATTTACTCTTTGGAATTAGAATATTTTCTATTTCTCCTTCCCAGAGCGAGGCTGCTGGGTGAGATTTCCCCAGACACCCTGCCTGCTGTTCTGGAGGGGAGGGGGGCTGGTGGGGAGCAGAGCTGGCTTCTGCGAACCCAGCATTAATCTTACCAATCAGCAATTATTAGGCACCTACTGTGCACCAGGCCCTTCTCATGAACCCCCCCCCCATCTAATTCATTTAAGTACCCCCTGGGCAGCCAGGGGAGGAACTGAGGCTCGAGCAGCTCAAGAACAAGTCTCAGGAGTGGCCCCAGAGGGATGAAACCACAGCTCTCTAATTCCAAGTTCATGTCCTTCCTCTGAGCTCTGCCTGGTGCTGGCACTTGGAAGGACAACACAGTGTTTGGGGAGAGTCAGTGCTCCCAGCAGGGTCGTGGACCGGGAGGAAGGAAGCAGCTGGAAGCTTCTTCATCTTCTCTTGGCCATCCGCCTTTGCACTGGCTAAACAGTGGGGAGCACGGGGCAGGTCTGCATCGCACACAGCCTGGCTCTCAAGATGTGGTAGGTTGGCTTCCTTCCCTGGTGCTCCTTGTCCCCCAAAGGGAGCAGCCTGCTCCCCACTCTGCATGCTCTTCCCATGGCCCAGTCACAAGAACAGCCTGGCCATGGGGAGGGCATCCCAGCAGGCTGTGCTCAGTCTGGATAAAAAGCGCTGGAGCTGGAGCTGTCTGCAGCCCGCCTCCCCCCGCTCCCCAGGGATGTCCTAGGAACAGCAGGAGGCAGGACACACTCTGTCCCGTTAGGTTCTGTCCTGGACATTTAGCAGAAAATCTGACCCTCTCCAGGTAAGACAGATAGAGCCATTCTTCACAGAGCAACTGACCCTGTGATGGAGGGTGAGTTGTGGGAGGGTCAGTTGTGAGCTTTCCATCACCCACTGCCTCCCCCTTGGGGGGCTGTGGGGGGGCAGAGAGCATAACTGGGCTCTGGAGAGGGCCAGGGCTTCTCCATGCCCTGTGTGGAGAGTGGTAATGAGATCTTCTGTGCCTCTTCCTCATTGCCATCACCCTGGAGGCTCTGATCTGCACAGACCAACAGGGACCATCAGGCCCACAGCCTCCCTTCCCTCAGTTACTGAGCGAACTGATCAGTAAGCGTTCTCATCTCTGCTGTTAGACCTGGTTACCTCCAGGCTCGAAACCTGCCACCAGCAGAACAGAAAGTAAACCCACCAGCCCCAGGATCTTCCTTCCTCTGTCCCAGGAGTCCCTCTCTGTTCTCTGGGCTCAGGCCAAATCAGATCATCTACAGTCAGCAGTTCATTTGTTCCTTTTTCCATTCAGTCACAAACACTCAGTGTCAATTATGTGCCAGGCTCTGTCTGCCTGCGTCGGGGGCACAGAGGTACGCAGATAGGCATGGTGCCCAGCTCAGGGCGGACACAGATGTTACACATGTAAAAACTGTCTCCCCCATAAGCTGCCTGTCTTGTGCCTCTGCTCTTGCTGTTCCCATTGACTAACAAGCCACTTATTAATCTGTCTATCACCTGTGTCTGTGCTGCCTGGGGAAACTGAGGCAAAGACAACAGAAGTGCTGTCCAAGCCCACTCAGTGACAGCCCCCACCATGCCCAGATCCAAAACACATACACCATCCTTCATGCCCTCCTTTCCCAACCACTCCCCAAAGTCAATGACCAAGACCTAGTGACTACATCCGGGGTTCCCTGGAAGCACCTCCAGCCCCTCTGCATCAGGCCTACGCTCACCTCCTGTGCACTGGGCCAGCCTCCCTCTGGGTTTTGCTGCCTCTCTTCCTGCCCAGTCCAGCCCCACCCGGGGAGTCAGAGGGCCCCTTCTAATGCCCCAGCCTGGCCACATGTTCTGCTTGGATGTCTCCACTGGTCACAGCAAACTCAGCGTGCTGCAGCCTCCATGGCATCAAGGACCCCACACCCTTTGGCCCCCTGCCCTGGACACTTCACTCCTCTTTCCCCATCACATGACATGCTACAACCACACTAGCTCCCGTAGGTCCCCAGGTGCCAGCGTCTTTTCTGGGGTCCTGCATGCTGTCTCTTGGCAGGACATGTCCCCTCTTCATCAATCTATTCCTTTTCTTAACCAAGCAGTCACCCTCATCTGGGAAGTTTTCTCTCCTTTGACCAGCAGGGTTTCAATTGCCACATCTACCCTCACCCAAGGCCTCAGGTCACCCTGCCTCCAGCTGGCAGAGCAGAGAGTAGAGAGGACACACCTGCTTCCTAGGCACCTTGGCCCAGAGGTGTCAATCACATCTCTGGTGACAATGGATCAGGAAGCCCCACTTTGTGAGGTCAGACTTTTTTCCACCATTAGCTTCTATGACCAACACCTGTGGTGTTGCGCCCTCCCCATGATGGTACACCTGGCCCAACGGGTGCGTGCATGCATGAGTGATTCCATCTGGGTTCACCTGGGCCTAGGAGGGCGGCACGGAAAGGGTGGCATCACCTTGGGGGGAAAGGAGTGAAGTCAGGGAGCTGGAAGAGAATGCAAAGGAAAAGTAGAACTCAAGGACTCAAGTGGCTGTGTCTTTGCTGCCAGCTTTTCCCCTGCCCATGATGAAAAGTTTTGTGAAGACAATTCCAAGGGCTCTGGGATGGTTGCAAAACACCCGTGTAGCTGCAAGGGAGGCTGGGAAACTCAGTCCCACCAGGAAAGCCCCCGGCAGCATGTCTGTCTATGCAGCCCTCACAGGGTCACACCTGTGTGATCATCTCTGTTCCTTTGCTATGGTTACTGTAATAAGACACCAGAAACAGGGTGACTTTGGACTGCAGAAATGGACTGTGCCACAGATCTGGAGCCTGGTTGTCCCATATCAAGACATCAGCAGGGCCACATATCCACAGAAGATGCTGGAGCCAGTCTGTCCTGGCCTCACTTCTGGCTCTGGGAGTTTCAGGCCCTTCTCCTTGTGTCCTGTCTCAGCCCCTCCCCAGGAGTGTCTGAATTTCCCTTTAAGAACACCAGTGACAAGCTGGGCACGGTGGTGCTTGCCTTTAATTGCAGCCTATGGAGCGTGGCGGGGACTAGGAATTGCTTGAGTTCATGGATTTGATACCTGCCTGGGGCAACACAGCAAGACCTAGTTCCAAAAAATAGCTGTGCGTGGTGGCGCACGCCTGTAATCCTAGCTACCTGGGAGGCTGAGGTTGGGGATAGCTTGAGTCTGTGGTACCCCTGACAATGTGAACCTGTGGTTTCCAGGGTAAAAAAAAAGACCACCAGTGACATGGGATTTGGGCTGCCCTGCTGATCTCATTTTAACTAACTGCCTCTAGAAAGAGCTTATTTCCCAATAAGGTCACATCTGCAGGGACTGGGACTGAGACCTGGACACACTTATTGTGAGGGACACCACTCAACTACAACCGTGACAGCTCGGAGCTCCACCTCCCTAGCCTTCTGCCAGTGACACCTGGGCCTGGAGGGGATGGGGCGGGGCTCAGCCACAGGCTTCCAGGCAGACACAAGTGACTTCAAATCCTTCTTTCCTGGGGAGAAGAGCCTGCTGGGGGCAGGGGAGGTGGAAGGAGGAAGGCACAGAGGTAGGGTGTTGCCAGCTGCGCACTGGGGCTGCTGATGCTGAAAAGTGTTGATCAAAGGAAAGGAGAGGCGATTGAAATGGAAATGCATTAGGAGGGTAAACCAGAGTGAATGGAAACCGCATCTCCTTTCAAGACATCTTTATGTCATTCCTGTACAGAACTTGTAATAAAAACAGCCTGATGCTAAGTGAGATGATGCAGATGAGCGCACACAACACCC
>PVHY01020109.1:0-26139 GCA_004024945.1 Uropsilus gracilis | reverse complement strand
GGCACGGTGGCTCGTGCTTGTAAGCTTCAGCCTATGAAGCGGCCGGGGCCAGGGATCGCGGTTCGAGTCCCGCCTGGGGCCCGTAGTGAGACCTGGTTCCAAAAAAACAGCTGGACGTGGTGGCGCACGCCTGTAATCCCAGCTACCTGGGAAGCTGAGGCTGGGGATGGCTTGAGTCCGTGGTACCCCGGGCAACGAGAGCCTGCGGTTCCACAGGCAAAAATAGCGACACCTAGTCTCAAAAAAAAAAAATAAATAAAAAAATAAAGTAGCTAAACTTCCTCCATGTCTCATGTCCTAAAAAAGCAATATTAAAGCTGGGTGCAGTGCATGTGCCTGTAATCCCAGCTATTTGGGAGGCAGAGGCTAGGAATCTCTTGATTCTGAGGGTTTGAGACTAGTCTGGACAACATAGTGAGACCTAGTCTCTTTTAAAAAAAAAGTCATATTAAAAATCTACTGTAGTTTTCTATACTTTTTTCATATAAACTAATTTAGGGTTTTTTTTTAAACATACACACATACCCAAAGTTAGAAGTTTATTTTCTCATTTTACAAAATAAGAAACTGCACTCCTTCAAATTAGCAAACTTCCAGTAAAGAGAACTTTTGAGACAAGTCCACAAATTACTAAAAGTCCCATGGCAAATAAAGCATGCTATATGACAGACATGTCTACTCTCCCAAGAACACTTACATATACAAGCTAAATCTAACTACTGAGATAAATATTTTTTTATGCAGAAAAAAAATATTATCCTATTATGGCTACATGACCTTAGAGATCATCTAATGAAATCCTTTTTGAAAGACAAAACATCAGGGGAGGACCCCCAGCACACCTCTGCTGCAGCCTAGACTGCTGGTGCAGGAGGGGTTAGGGTGAGTCTAGGGTCCTGGGTTTAGGGTTCTCAGGTTGAGGGGTGTGGCTCCTCCCTTATGTATGTGTGTAGGGAGAGTGTCAGGGTCAGGCAGATTCCCAGGGGTCTTGACCTGGGAGAGGGGATTTGTAGACCCCAACTTGTAAGCCTGGCCCTGATCCAAGCCTGGCTGGGAGCAGGGGCTGAGGCCTCCTTGAAAGGCCTGGACATTTGAGGATCCCCCCCAGCAGAGGATAGGTTAAGTCCTGCATGACCAGGGTCTCAGGCTCTCAGGGTCTAGGGGTCTCAGGACTGGAGGCCTCTACCCTTTCAGTGTGTGTGTGTGAGATGGGGGAGGGGAGGTGGGAGGAAGGTGGCAGATACCCAGGGTCCTGAGTTGGAAGAGGGGATTAGTAGACTCTGCCTTCCAAGTCCAGCTCAGAGCTTAGTTAGGCAGGAGGTAGGAGTGGAGGTCCTTTCAGATGGCTCAGGCCCTTGAAGAACTCCAGGAAACCCCTGCCATGGCCTAGGCCACTGTTGGGGGGTGGGGTATAGTGAATCCTATGCCACCAGGGTTTCAGGGTCTCAAGGTCTCAGGTCCAGGGGTCTCAGGCTGGGGAAGCCTGCCTCTGCCTCCATGTGGGCAGGGGGGGGTGGCACCTCTGCTGCATGGGCTTGTAGGGTATTCCCCCTGGTGTACTCCAACCTCAATAAGACTGGCATTAGGAATGAAAACACCAGTCTTTCCAGCTGCAGATACAGTGGAGAGGAAAGGAAGTAATAATGGCCCTGGATACACTCACCCCCTGGGTAGGATGAGCCGCATGTTAAGAAACACTGAGACAAGAACGTGAGACCAGCGATTGTGGTGACCTGTCACAGATTTCTACCTGCATTGTCTTTGGGGCTAGGGAGCCAAATCCCTGGTCCACAGTTTTGTGCAATGCAAATGAGGCTCCCTCCTTTACCAACCAAGGGGGGAAGAAAACCACACAGATGTGGCTGTGACTCCATGGCAGAACTGCGAACACAAGGGAGAAGAGTTGGACCAAACACCTGGGGAAGTCTTTCCTCAGCAGAGAACACCTCCACTGACAGTGGCTAAGAGTTGGGCTCCCAAACCAAGATATCAGAACTATATGGCACACAAGCAGCACCTCATGACAAACACCAGAACAGATCCTGGAGAGCTGTACCATGCATTTGCTCTACAAGTTCCTGATGTGCTCAGCCTGATGTGCTCTGCCTCAGTTATTCCTGGAGATCTGAGCAGTCTGGTCTGTTGTTGTCCAAGAGCACAAGTCCGTACCCAGGAAAAAAGGGCATTGTTGCAGAAAAAAAAAAAACAAAACAAGACCAATGGGCCAAACATGGGCCACTAATTTGCAGCAAGGAATTGGAGTGACTGGAAGGGGTAAGGGGGAAAGTGGGAGTAAGGTAGAGGGATAGCTATACAAGATGGAAGGGAGGGCCATACCTAAAGGTAACAACAATCACACAAATGTGACCAATATTGTATGTAAATTACAAAATAGGAATTGAAAAAAAGACAAAACAGCATATAAATTTTCCTAATAACATAACACTAATTCTTATTATAAGACATAGAGAAATAAGTATAAAATCATTCTATATTCATTTACTTTAGTCTAAAATTATGTGTAAGTCATTACTCCAAAATGTTAAGAAAGGGTAAAAGTCAAGTATTTATCTTATATGATCATTTGTTTTCCCTGAGAAACCAAATGATTTGGTGACTTGCAGGAATAATAGTCACAAATTTGACAAGTTTCTTAAGGTAATTTTAAAGTAGTTCTAAATTGGTTTTAAATTTTTGCACATGGAAAGATAATTAACAATACTACTCATCAAGGAAATACAAATCAAAACCATGAGATACTCTTCAAACCCACTAGGATGACTATAATGAAAAGACTGGTAACAATAAATGAAGGTGAGGACTTGGAGAAATCAGAGCCTCATAAACTGCTGGTGGGAATACAAAATCGTGTAAAGGTTGTGGAAACAGTGTGGCAGTTCCTCAAAACATAGAGTTACCATGCTATCTATCAATTCCACTCCTAGGTGAAGGATGAACACATCTGCTCACACAAAAACTTGTACAAGAATGTTCATAGCAACATTCATATTCATAACAATTTCATATTCACATGTATAACAAATTCATATTCGTAAAAAACAAGTGAAAACAAATATCTATCAACTGATAAACAGGAAAAAACATGTTGTATACCCACACAATAAAAGAAAATAAAACCAAAAAAAGAGAAATATTGATATATACTACATGTATGAATCCTAAAAATATTATTCTATTTTTTATTTAAATTATTTATATATATATTTCATATCTTTGTAATCCCTGGGGGTCACCTACCACCTCCCCTCCCTGTCTGCACCCACCCATCTTCCCCCTCCCCAAGTTGTGTACTTTAGTTTGGTTGTTATCTTGTCTTGACTTTTTCTCCTGGCTTTTTGTTGGAAATATTATTCTAAATGAAAGAAGTCAGTCTTTAAAAATTTTTCTAAAAAATATATAATTCTAGCTAAATGAAACATCCAGAACAGGCAAGTCTATAGACAAAAAACTAAATCAATCCAAATAGCACAAAAATACTAACTCAAAAGGAAACCTACACCTCTATATTTATAGCAACTCTGTAATAGTCAAGATACGGAAGGCCAGGCATGGTGGTGTATACCTGTAAGTAGCAGCCTAGGAAGCCACGACCGGGTCAGGGGGCACATAGCAAGACCCAGTCCCAAAAAAAATAGCTGGGCATGGTAGCACATGCCTGTAATCCCAGCTACCTGGGAAGCTGAGCCTGGGAATTGCTTGAGTCCGTTGTACCCTGAGTAACATGAGCCTGCAGTTCCACAGGCAAAAATAGCGAGACCTAGTCTCAAAAAAAAAAAAAAAAAAGAGTTATGGAAACAACATAAATGTCTCAGAACAGATAGAGGACTGTAGGCACTGCTGTGGTGGAAAAACTATGGTTACTGCACCTGAAAGGAGAAATCCTATATTAGATGATGAAGACATGATACATATACATAATGGATTACTACTCAGCAATAAAAAAATATAAATTCATGCCATTTGCAGCAACATGAATGGAAACGGAGGGATTATTCAAAGTGAAGTGAACCAGAAGTTGAAAGACAAATACCAGATGGTATCACTTATATATGACTCTAGAGAAACTAAACAAAGAATCAGACAAAGACAAACTGTAAGACTGACCCTTGAAATCAGACCATAAATCCGAGATACTCAAGAGGGAAGAAATAGTAGTGGGGTGAGGAATAGTAGAGGACGGGGAGTAAGGTGGAGTGTGGTAGAGGACTGTAGGCACTTTGGTGATAGGAAAACTATGGTGATCACACCTGAGAGAAGAAATCCTTTACTGTGAAAAAATAAAGATGTTTAAAAATAAAAACTGAATTCAGGAAAATTTGGGAGAAATAAGAGCAACTGCCAACTGGGATTTCTTATCAGGGCACTGAAAGTGTTCCAAAATTGATAGTGGTAATGGATGCCCAACCCTGGGAATTCACTGAAAAAACATTAAATTGAACACCTATGATAGGTGAGTTGTATGATATGTGAATTATATCTTAGTAAAGTTATTATAAAACGCCAAAACACATTTTCCTTACCTTATGTTTAAATGGTAAACATCGCTGCAGTTTTACTCTTAAGCATAGCCCTGAAAGGAAAAGAGTCCCAATTAATTATATCCTCTTACTAGCTCTTGAAAAAGCAAATAGCTGTGTGTAGATGGTCCTACATAACATGGTAGCTGAAAACATTTTGAGCTCAATTCAGATCCTTTGAATCTGGTATCATGTTTGCAACTTTAATACAATAACTTAGACATTGCTCACCATAATTTGGTAAGAAGGTATGACCAACCCTCTTCTACAAATTATGAACAAAAGTCACGATGTCACTTGCCCAAAGTCACAAAGTCAATAGAGAGGTAGATTTGATATGAGAATCAAAGACCACTGCAAAACCAGGATCCTTTCCACTACCATCAATTTACCTTCAACAAAAAGTTAATTTGCTAATCAAATTTTATTGAATGCTTACAACAGCTCAGGCTGTGCAAAAAATTTTAACTTAAGTAGGAGTAAGTAGAAGCAACATAAAAAGGACCACAAGAAGTCTCAAATTTGAACTCTATGCCTATAAGGTACAAGTAGTTACTTCCCTAAAGCAAACTCCTCCAAAGTTCAGCTTTACCCCATATATACCAAGCTTGGCTACTTAATCCCTTACTGATGAATATTGGGTTTGAAATAAACTCTTTATCTTCTTTAAAACTATATAGATAGCTAGATATCGTTATATTTAAAACGTTATCTGTATATATATCGTTATATTTAAAATGATATGTATTACTTCTTGGCCTTTTGGCTAAGATCATGTGTAAAACAAGATATATAACCAAAGACACCTATTTTATATCTCACTGCTAATTAATTCATAATTTTTGGAACTTCAGCCTCCCAAATAAAAAACCTATCTCTAAAAATACCATTCTATCAGGCCTTCTACCCATAACACATAGAAGCCAATAGAGCAGCTAATAGGGAGAAGATGGTGGTGAAAGCAGTGCTAGTCTAACAATACTCACTTCAATTGCCAAAACTGGGGCAAGGAACAGACCCACATGTACTCTCCAGTAATTGCAGTCATGTACACTTAAGAGAAGCAACATGGTATAACTAAAGAAGAAACACATATGGAGTCAGGAGACCCTGGGTTTGAGCTTCAGTTCACTCTTTCCCAGCTATATGATTTTGAGAAAGTCACTTAAACTCTGAGCTTCAAGGTCTTTATCTGCAAATTTAATGTGAAATATATCAACTCCCTAATAGGCTAATTGTGAGAACCACAGAGTATGAATACATGAAAATATTCTGTAAACCATAAAGTGTGATATAAGATGGTAGGGTCAATATCAGCTATACTAAGCCAGGTGTGGTGGCACACACCTGTAGTCCAAGCGCTGGGAGGCAAAAGGCTTGGGATAACTTGACTTTGTGGGTACAAGACTACCCCGGGCAATACAGTGAGACCTGGTCTTGAAAAAAGCAGCTGGAAGGCCGGGCACGGTGGCTCGTGCCTGCTAAGCTTCAGCCTATGAATTAGCTGGGGCTAGGGATCGCGGTTCAAGTCGCGCTTGGGACAACATAGCGAGACCTAGTCCCAAAAAATAGCTGGGTGTGGTGGTGCATGCCTGTAATCCCAGCTATCTGGGAAGCTGAGGCTGGGTACCGCTTGAGTCTGTGGTACCCCGGACAACGGGAGCCTGCAGTTCTATAGGCAAAAACAGCGAGACCTAGTCTCAAAGGAAAAAAAAAAGAGAAAGAAAGAAAAAAAAAGCAGCTGGGCGGGGTGGCACGTGCCTGTAATCCCAGCTACCTGGGAGGCTGAGACTGGGGATCACTTGAGTCTGCGGGATCTGGACTACCCCAGGCAACATAGCGAGACCTAGTCTCAAAAAAAAAAAAAAAAAGAAAAAAGAAATCAGCTGTACTAGTTTAGAAAGTTATATATACGCATATGCTTATATATATATAAACATATATTTATATATATGTATATATACACACACACCTACATACACTCAAACACAATCACACACACAAAACCTTACCAATAAGAGTCGCCAAAGAGCAATGAGGTACTGTTGGTGTGAACCTAATAATAACGAGATAATCGTCTTCGTTTATCTCCTGAACTTGTACACAACTTTCTGTTACCACTTCCAGTTCTTCTAAAGTATTGGGCTTTTCCGGGTCCCGAATAGTTCGAATCAAATCTACAGAATCATCAGACAAGTTATTATGTTAGAATCTGGATATTCTAAGTAAGGATGATTTTGACAGTTCTAATCTAAACACTAACTTCTTGTTTGTTTAGGCAAATTCTATAGCAACTCCCCAGGTTCTAACAGAAATCTCTAGTACTGGCTTCCTTTAAAGAAAAATTTTCTTGGGCAATTATTAGATGACATTCAATTCCTTAAACTTAATACTGTAGAGAGAATATGAGAATAAAAAAATATCATACTAGCTCAAAAAGTGAATGGTAAAGTAAATGACTGACTTTTTTAAAAAAATCAAAAAAATGAGAAATTGAAAATTATCCTATGAATGAAATAATTTCATTTACTTATTTACACTTTAAAAGGACAAGTTTTAGGAAAAGGAGAAAGGAAAGGCGACATAGGCAGGGTGAGAGCTTCCACTGCTGTTTTGTAAAGGGAAAAGTTTTGTGAGAAGAAAAGCCTGCATAGTGACAGGGGGCAGGAGAGTTGCTCCATGAATTAAAATTTAAGAAAGAAAAAGAGGAAGCTCAAGAAGAAGAAATAACTTTTAGCTTGGGGGAATGTGGCATCAGCATCTATGGAAGGAGAATCTGAATCAAGTCTTTAAAAATAGGTAGCACAAAGATGTGAACTAGGCCAAGCATGGTGGTGCATGCCTGTAAGTGGCAGCCTAGGAAGCCGCGGCTGGGGCCAGGGATCGCGGTTCAAGTCCCATCAGAGGCATGTAGTGAGACCTAGTCCCAAAAAAATAGCTGGCCATAGTGGCACGCACCTGTAATCCCAGCTACTTAGGAAGGTGAGGCTGGGAACTGCTTGAGTCTGTGGTACCCCTGGAAAGTAAGTCTGCGGTTCCACAGGTAAAAATAGTGAGACCGAGTCTCAAAAAAAAAGATGTTAAATATATATATAAATAATTTAAAAAATAAGTAAAAATAAAAATAGGTAACATTTCAATATTTGATATTGAAGGTGAAAGTAAAGAACAAGCTGAGCTTGCCTGAAACCCAGCATAAATAAAGACAATAAAAGAATTTAGGTCAGACCATGAGTGTTTTTTTCAGTCAACTACAGGCAAAATGACACATCATTACATTGTCAGCTAATAACTCATGTATCACCTGATCTCAGAGCTAAAGAGCAGATCCAGAGTACCATTTGAAAAAGCTGGGCCTAGTGGGGTACGGTGGCTCATGCCTGTAAGCTTCAGCCTATGAAGCATCTGGGGCTAGGGATCACGGTTTGAGTCCCGCTCGGGCTAACACAGCAAGACCTAATCCCAAAAAATAGCTGGGCATGGTGGCGCACACCTGTAATCCCAGCTACCTGGGAAACTGAGGCTGGAGATTGCTTGAGTCCATGGTACCCCGGGCAACGAGAGTCTGCGGTTCCACGGGCAAAAATAGCAAGACCTAGTCTCAAAAAAAAAAAAAAAATAAAAGCTGGTCCTAAAAGTGGTATATGAGTAATAGAGGGGAAGAGGTAAATGAAGAATTAATTCCAGAAGCAGAATCAATGTGAAATTTGACAAATGTTCAGATATGGAAGACTAAGAAAGGGAGGAAAAGAAGATGACTCAGATTTTAAGTCTTAGTGCCTGAAGAATACTGACAGACTAAAAAATACAGGAAGAAATATGGTGAGGCTAAGGAAAAGTTCAATTTTACATATAAGGATTTTGAGGTGCTTAAGGGGCAACCCAAGAGTATTACAGCAAACACTGAATGTTGCATACAGTTTCAGAGTTCTAAAACAGGAGTGATTGCTGAACCCATAAGATTCACAAAGAATAAGTAGAACAGCAGTTTTCAACCTTGACTGACCATTGGGATTACTAAGAATGCTTTTAAAAACAAAATGATGTCTGAGGCCCTTGCCAGAGATTCTGATTTAACTGATTTGGAGTATGATCTGACCACTGTAACTTAAAGGGAAAAGGACCAAAGGATTGATTGCTTCATTAGAAATATCTAATATAAGGATCAGAAGGGGAAAGAAAAGCAAGAAGTGGGCAAGAGAGGGTAGGTTAACAAAATCAAATGCTCCAGAAACATTCAGGTTGACGAGAGTTAAAACATGTCTTACATCACCTACAAAAAAAACAGATTCATTAGAGAGCTGAAGGCGGGAGTCAGCTTGCAAAAGGGGCAATAAGTGGGTACTGTAGCTCTATGACTTTGGCAGGGAAGGGAGGGGCAAAGGAAGAACAATGGGTTTAGAAGAAACTAGAACAATGATAAGGATAAGGGAAACTTGAGTATGTTTTATAACCCAAAGGGTAGGATCAAATGGAGGAAAATTGAAATTATATAAGGGGAGGAAAGGGGGATTAGTAAAATAAAGGAATGAGATCCAGGATGTGGGAATCTTAGCTGGCTTTAGAGCGGACAAGCTTTCCTTCTTTACTCTGAGGTTGTAGAAAAAGATAGGTGAACGATAAAAAAGAAATGATGTGTTAGAAAAAGAGAGGCTGCGGGAGTTCACATAACATGGGCACAATGTTCTCAAGCCTCAGGTTTTGTTCTATATTTACAACATCCCTGTAATCAGAACTGCAACTGAGAAAAAATAATCAATCAAATTCTACCTCCACCAACTACCAGGCTATAACTTGATTACAAACAGAATTTGAAAATTAAGGCAAGAAAAAATGGACAAAGCTCTTCAGAAGATTGTGTCATCACAGAGCTTGAGAAAAACAAGTTTTTTTTGAAAAGGAATTTGTTGCCCTTCATCCTACATCTTCTCAATGTAAGACTCACTTCTTACCCCTGAAATTAAATCTTTCCTCTAGTTAAAAGTTTAGTTTTCTAATGATTTGTGAGATTTGATTTATTTGAGAAAAAAAAAGCAATGGTGCTTCCCTATTACTCCCCTATGGTTCTGTAGTGATACATTTATCTTCATTTACACTTAAACCTTTAGTGGGCAATTCCAACCTACAGTAAAATAACTTTTGACCATGAGTCCACTTTTAACTAGCCATTCTTCAGTAGCTGAGCCCCGCCTACATTCCTGAAATGTGTTTTCTCACTGCTAAACTTTGTTATATTTTGCTCTGCTTAGTATGTCCACTATCAATTGTATACAGGGGTAGTACTTATACTTCTTAAAATCTTCCCAATCAAAGATTGATATCTCTTCTTCTGAATTTCTGATTGTTGTATTTGGGTCTATGGTCTGCTACTACATGTAAGAAATACTGTATTTTTGCAAATGCAGATCTCCCTCAAAATAAGCTTGAAGAATCATCACTCTACCAAAGGTGTATGGATCCCCAGTGCCTGCTGTCTCTAGATGCTGTAGCTGTGATAGGAAAATGTTCATCTGCCTAGTGCAAATGATTCCACTGTAATTCTCACCTAGCTGAGTATGGCCTGCTTCTAGCAAGAAGAGGTAAACTAGCTTAGTTTCAAAGGCTTTTTCCACCTCTTGCTTCCTATAACCCTTACCTAAATTATATTTGTGTTCTCACAAGGCAGTTGTGAAGTGGTGGAAAGTGCACTAAGTTTGGATAAGACATGGGCTTTGCTGTTTCTGTACTGACAGTGTGCCCTCCAGGAAGCTGTTTACCCATTCTAAACCCTTGTTTCCTCGTCTGTACAATGAAAATGGTTCCAACGATTAAAAAGACATATATATAACATTATGTTATATATTCCATGTCTGTATACATATATATGTATATATAGTACAATATATATAGAGTACTATATTTATATATAATATATATAGTACAATATATGTGATGCATCCCAGATTTGACTCAGTTAAGGCCCGGCTTTTGAGGAGCCTATCTCATTCTCTTTTTTCTGGGGACTCTTAATTGCCTGCAGGCTAAGAGTAGTAGCTGTGACCTTGGGCCAGTCCCCAACTGGGCAGTTACCCAACTGTGCCCACAGCTGTGACAAGAAAAGCGTTTGTCTAAGGGCTAAGAACAGTAAGGAAAGATTCAATTAAGTAATGCAATCGAGTCGGCTTTACTTCCTAACCAAGCACCCAAGTAGAATCCTACTGTGCCCAGAACTCTAGGGTGTGAGACTGACAAGAGGAAAGAAACGTTTAAGATCTCCATGGTCAACTTGCCCCATACTTTAGGAAGAGCACGAGCTCACAATCACATAATCTCCTGACTTGAGGACCCCCGGAAAAACGCCTTCACGACCCGGACGAGATTTGAGAAAAGCAGAGTCTATAACCAGCCCTCAGGTGAGGGCCTCATTACCCCCGCCTCCGCATAAAACGCTGCCCTGAATAAAATTAATTACCATAAACCTCTAGCGCTTTCTCTTCCATGATCCGGGGCTGCCGGGCAGCTCCCCGCTCAAAGAAACCCGAGAGCCACAGGACTCTGCTCAGCGTCCAGGAGAGCAGCCCCGACACCCGCTCCATCCTCACGCTCCGCCATCCCTGGCGACTGTCCCACCCGAGCCACCGTCTTTCAGCAGCCGGTACCGCAATTTGTCAACTTCCTGGTCTTCAAACCCGCCAACGCTAGCCCAAAGGTCCAGGATAGCAGAGAATAGGCGGGACCGGACAGAGTAGCGCGGAGGACCTAGGGAAGGATGCCACAAGGACTACCAGCCCCAGCATGCTTTGCCCAGTTTCGGCGGGACAAGAAAAAAAACATTTCTGGTAGTCCGTGAGGCGCATTGCGTGCTGGGACGTATGGGATGTTTTCTTCTAGAGACCGAGCTGTATTCTGGGACGTGTAGTCTCCGCTGTGGGCGGGTGTGTGAGTGTGGGTGTGCGTGTGTGTGTGTAAAACGGTCTGTCACCGTTATTGATTGCCTTTGCCCAGCGCCCTCGATAAGATAAAGATGAATCCTGAAGAGGTAGGGTAAAAAGATCTAGATTTCTAGCGTCGGAGGAGCGTGTGCTTGAGATTCTTGACGGTTATTTCTCCGAGAGAGACGCTTCCAGTCAAAGCTTTTCTTCCAAATGAGACCGGAAGTGAATTTCAGTTGCAATGAAACGGGATGTCCAATAAGGACGTTTAGGCAAAGCGGAGGACTTATTAATGTTGTTATTATTATATCGTCTCATAGAGCCTCAGGCCAACCAGCTTCTTACTAGGGGTTGACCTTTGCCTGTAGCCTTCAAAGACAACTTAGAACGGGAGACTGTCCCTGTGTCCAGAATATCCAGTAGTGGCAGATTGGAGATCGCCATCCTAAAAAAATGTCTTAAAACCTTACCCTGTGTACGTGACTGAAAAGAATGCCAGTAACAAGGTTAATGATACCGGTTTGTCCATCCACCTCTCCAGTCAAATACCAAACATTTTGAGAGTACTTAATTTGCCAGACTCAGTCTATAGCTTTGAAGACACAAAGCCAGAACATGGCCTCTGCTTTCAATCAACTCATAGGTCCATGAGTGAGCCAACTCCTGATGTTGAGAAATTTGTAGTTAGAAACGAAACATTTTATTGAAGATGATGCCAAACTTTATCTCATCCCTATTAAGAAAGACAGTCCTGTCTTGTAGAATTATTCCATCATAACATTATTTAACTTTATTTTATTTTATTTTTTTGAGACTAGGTCTCGCTATTTTTGCCCATGGAATCGCAGGCTCACGTTGCCCGGGGTATCACAGATTCAAGCAATCCCTAGCCTCAGCTTCCCAGGTAGCTGGGATTACAGGCAGGCACCACCACACCCAGCTATTTTGGGGCACTAGGTCTCACTGTTTTTGCCCCAAGCGGGACTCGAATCGCGTTCCCTAGCCCCAGCTGCTTCATAAGCTGAAGCTTACAGGCACGAGCCACCGTGCCCGGCTACATATTATTTAACTTTAAACTCTAGTTTAAAGCTAAAGTTATGTCTAACTGATTTAGAGTATATGCTCACCAATCAATGACTACTTTAGGTTACAGGAAAATGTTTGTTCAGGCTTTTAATAGTTTCCCTGACATCTGTTCCACTCCACTTATTCCCCAGTAATTGAGAGTATAATCTTAACTTTCTCGCAACTGAATTTAGGACACTCAGGTCTCCCCTCATCTGTAAGACTTCTAGACTTCTCCAAGCAGAATTGATGATCTTTCCCAATGCTCCCACTGTGAAAGTACTGAACATGCTGACTAATTGATTTACATACTTGTCTCCTTTAAACCCTTAGTGGACCTTTTTTAGTTTATACATTTCAAACATATCACAGGATATCAAGTACACAGTGGATATTCAATACATATTTCTTGGATGAATGAACTAAACGTCCAGGGAATAAAGGGTGAAGCTTTAGTTTAGCCTGTTCAGAGACCTCAAAAAATATTTTTATTGAATCTATGAGGGCACTCTACTTGGCATGGGAAAGTGACATATAAAGGTTTCAGACTCCTTTATTCGAAGGTCATCTCTTTAAGGAACCTGTTATACGAGGCCAGCTAGAGCCCTCGAAAACTGAGCTGACCCTAGCTCCTCCTTTCCTACCCCTCGTCCCCAGGGTTAAGAGCTCCGAGGCGCCATTCAGAACTCGGATTTGTAGGCTCAACCGCTGCCCGGCTCCGCCCAGCCTCCCCCCAGGCCCCGCCCCTGAGCCCCCGCCCAGATCGTCCTGCTAGGTTGGCCGCTGCCGTCCCACTCCTGCTGGACTGGAACGCTTTGCTCACAGCGCTATCTATAAAGTTGTTGTTGCGGCTTCCGCCGCGGGTGGAGGAAGATGGCGTCGGGTGGTGGTGGCTGTAGCGCTTCGGAGAGACTCCCACCCCCCTTCCCCGGCCTGGAGCCGGAGTCCGAGGGGGCAGCCGGGGGGTCAGATCCCGAGGTCGGGGACAGTGACACCGAGGGGGAGGATATTTTCACCGGCGCCGCGGCGACCGTGAGTTGCACCCTTCGAGGCGGCGGGTGGGCAGACGGCCCGAGAGGGAAGAGAGGCTAGGCGAGGGTCGGGGAGGCTGGGCTGAGAGGGCCCGGAGAGACCTCTCGTCGGTGACAGCAGTTGTCCCTCGTGGGCCTTGGATAAACTCCGAGACAGCTTTCCGTTGGGCGGACAGTGAGGAGTGAGAAGTGTGGTGACGAAGTCTGACCGCGAAGAACCGCTGAGCCCCCTCTTTGGCCTTGCGGACTGGTGACCCCATAAACTAACGGGGCTGATTTACCGGTGGTTTCCTGCCACGAAAGTAATAGGTCATGAGAAGCAAATAGGGTGCAGACTTTCCTTTACCGGTTCTTAACTGATCCTGGGTCGAATAATGTTATCTGGAGTGGCCTAGGACAGTGACCCGCCCACAAATACTTTCGTTTAGCTCAACTCTTAGCGTAATTACCAAAGTCCTTCCTGGATCTTAGACTGTAAGGGTTAGGTGACTTCTGGTCTTTAGGAAAATCCGGTCGGAGGTTGGTGATTAAAAAGGCCAGACAGTCACTTCATAGTCCAAAAGCTTTGCCCCTTTTAAAGGCATGTGTAAAAGTTCTTAACTACCTCAGTGGGAGCAAATGGGAGGAGGAAATGGTGGTCCCCGTAGTAATATCTAGATTTCTGATGAGAACTGGGTATTGAGAAAAATTAATCTTTCAATGTGGAAATCAATAATTAGCTCTGGAACCAGTAGAGATATTTGGGGCTATTTTATAAGAATACTGACCTTGGTCAAGTTCATTCCAGGTTGAAAACTTCTTAAAACTTATTAGTTCTGGGAATTTATGTATCATCCTATATTGAATAATGCTTCTCATAATAACTACTCAATATGAATGATTAAATAAAACACCTCTAAGTCTTTATACAACATGTGCCTGGAAGTTTGAGATTTGTCTAATTAATACAGAAAAAGGCCGGGCACGGTGGCTCGTGCCTGTAAGCTTCAGCCTATGAAGCGGCCGGGGCTTCAAGTCCGGTCTGGGGCCCGTAGCGAGACCTAGTTTCAAAAAAAAAAAATAGCTGGGTGTGGTGGCGTGCGCCTGTAATCCCAGCTACCTGGGAAGCTGAGGCTGGGGACTGCTTGAGTCTGTGGTACCCTGGATAACGTGAGCCTGTGGTTCCACGGGCAAAAATAGCGAGACCTAGTCTCAAAAAAGAAAACAAAACAAAACAAAAAAAAACAGAAAAAGTTGTTTCTTGTAAATGTCTTCTGTGACCATTCCTTAGAATTTTCTCTATACTGTATTCAGGAATTGAGTCCATAATCACAGCTCAAAAAGTATATGCTGATGCTCAGACTATTAATGAAGTCTATTATTTTGAAATACAGAAACTCTTGCTGCTAATTTAGTCTTTATCCATTTAAGACAAATCTTAGTAATTCTCCCATAAGCTATGGAAAAAAGCTACTCTTGAACTGCTGGATGGTAGATATTCAAATTGAATGTCTGAAAATAGAAATTCTGGCACTTAAACTGATTGATTACATAGACAAAAGGTTTATTTCCCCCAAAGTCATGAAGGATAAGGAATTACTCTAGAATTCTCTAAGACATTCAGGAGATTGTACTTTAGGAGTTTCACCAGATTACAGTCATCAGTACTTTTCTCCTGTAACACTGTAAAAACCCTTTGTCTAATTTACACCTAAGGAAAAGCAGGGGGGGTGAGAATGACTGTTCTACTGTGAAAAGCATTAATTATTTAGATTTTGATCTAGGAAAATAAGGGTTGCTGAAGAAAACTGAGCCATTTTTTGATCTCTCTGCCCTAATGGTAATCTAAGATCTTAAGGAAGCCAAGACCCCAGGATTCTTGAGTTTAAACTTAATTTCTTGTTAAATAGTCATTAAATACAGCTTATATTCCAATAAATATAGTTATGAGCAGGTGTGAGAGATGCTTCTGTATCTTAAGGAACTACACTGAAGAATAAAGTAATAAGATTGGTTCTGAAGTCTGATTTAAATCTAGGCTCTATATTAGCTAGGTTAAAGTGGGCAAGGTACCTAAACTTTGTAAAATGTGAATAATAATAGAGTTCATGGCTGCCATTATTGTGAGGATTAAATTAGAGTATTTGTAAAACACTTAGAACAGTTGAACATTTTGTAAACTATCGTTCTAAAAATCATAACGCTCACAAAATCTAATAATAAACTAGAAAACTTAGATTTAGTAACCCTAAAAATGATTAATGCAGTTTATAAAACTCGTGATTCATCTGATTAGCTAAAAACCATCAAAGTAGACACTTAATGACTTTAGTGACGTATTACTAAGTTTATTTTCATACTTTGTTTTGTTGGAGACAAAGGGGCATTAAAGAACTAGAAAGCCAAAGTACGTAAAATTCAAACCCATTTATGGTATGCATGTAATTTCCTGGACAGTGCTGTAACAGCTGCTGCTGTTAATCATCCCATCTGCTCTTTTTTATAGAATAAGAGGCTTTGTTAATACAGTAATCAAAATGTGATTTCATTTATAATCAAAACAGGAGTCCATGATATATGCATATATGTGTAAATCACATAATATACAACTAGCTTTTTAATTGAATGGGAGAGTCTGTAGTTAATAGAATTGTTAAAACAAATTTGAAGTCTTTGATTTAAAACTAAAGACAGAAACTCTGGAAGGTATGATATTTAAAAATACTTCAGATCTAGTCTTCTTTCTACCTCTTACTTTATTGGCCTATATATTAAAAGATATATGAAATTCTAAATATATGAATCTTTGATGTGAAGCTGAATCCAAATATATATCAGTTTAAACTTTCTTAGTTCTGGGACAGAATTAATTTTTCTCTTGATAAAATGAGTGGCTAAATTGGGACCATTCTTTCATCTATCCTTATTCTTAAGTTATCTTAAAACAACTATAAATGACATGTATATTTTTATACTTCAATTAACTTCCTTGATCTTATTTCTATACTTTTAAACCTGAAAGAAAAAGTCAAGCAGGTTCTTTGCTTTCCCAGAAATTTTCATATGACCATCTCTTTTCAACAGTTTGCTGGCACCACTATTTGATTTACCTTCTCCATAAAAGGGGAGAACTATGGGAGACTTTCTCATGCAGAGGAGGAAAGCATAGACAAGTGATTTTGACCAAACTGGTAATTTTTTCTTCTTTGACAGATAAAACTGACCAACAATACTTCCCCCCATTCTCTTATTTGAAACCTATTTGAAACCTATTCAGCAGAGAAAAGGCCCCCTCCAAAAAATAGGATAACAAAGGAATAGCAGAAGACATGAAAGTCATATTAATAATTAGTGTTTGCTTAATCATGAATTACTTTTCTCAGAGTGTGGTGGTACGCACCTGTAATCCCAGCTACATAGGAGGCGGAGGCTAGGAATCACTTGAGTTTGTGGGTTCAAGACTACCTTGGGCAACATAGCGAGACCTAGTCTCTAAAAAAAAAAAATAATAATTTTTCTATTCCCACTGGTGTTTAAGACACAAGAACACTATAACTTATATTTGCTTTTGTAAGTCTTGGATAGTAGTTGGTTTGACAGTGATAGGTCATAGGAAATTACATGCATAACATTTAGACAGGAAAGGACATGGTATTTTTAAAATCTGGTCTACACATCTGGGTCAATAAAACATTCTAAGAGGGAACAAATCAGCTTTTTGTTGTGGAAAAGAAAAAAAAATCACAAAATTTACCATCTTAACCATTTTTAATTGGACAGTTCAGTATTGTTAAGTATACTCACATTAAAAAAAATTATTAATCATTTTTGTTTACATATTTGTCTATCCATACATATACATATATTTATATTACATCATTGCTTTCCCCGGGGTTCTCCCTCTGCCCTGTCACCCACAAGCTTTTATCTCAATCTTCCCATGCTCCATTCTTCCCTGGTCTCTACTTCCCCCATCCTCTCCCCATCAGCCTGCCTCCTCTCCGCTATCAGCTTACCCTGGGTTTTTCCTGGTCTTTTGCTTGTCACTCCTCCATCCCATCTATAGGATAACCCATCTATAGGTGAAATCACATAGTTTCTGTCTTTCTCTTTCTGCCTTATTTCTGCTGATAGGATTCCCTCTAGGTCCATCCATGTTATCACAAATGCTTCATATTTGTTGGTTTTGATTGCAGAATAATATTCCATTGTGTAAATATACCACATTTTTTTCAACTGTTCATCAGTTTGGGGGCATTTGGGTTGTTTCTGTATCTTGACAATTGTAAATAGTGTTGCAGTAAACATTGGAGTACAAGTGTCCTTTTGAATTAGTGTTTTTGTATCCTTCAGGTAAATTCCTCATAGTGGGATCTCGCTGGATCAGAATGGTAGTTATATTTCAGTAGTTTGAGGGTCCTCCCCATAGTCTTCCATAGTGACTAAACCAGTTTGCAATCCCACCAGCAGTATAAGAGTGTTCCTTTCTCACCACATCCATGCAACACTTGTTGCCCAAGTATACTCACAGTTTTGTGAAGTATCTCCAGAACTTTTTTTCTTGAAATTCTATATCCATTAAACTCTATATCCATTAAATAACTTCCTTTTTTCTCTTCCCCAGCTCCTGGTAACCACTATTCTATTGTTTCTATTAATTTTACCACTTTAGATAACTTCATAGAAGTGTAATCATGAAGTATTTTTCTTTTAGTGACTGATTTATTTTACTTATCAGAATGTTCTGAAGGTTTATCCATGTTCTGTCATGTGTTAGAATTTCCTTCCTCTTTTAAGGCCTAATAATATTTTCCTATGCGTGGTGTCTCACGTTTTTTGTTTATCCATTCAGTCCTTGATAGACTGGCTTGCTTGGGTCTTGTGAATAGTGTTTGTATAAAAAAGGGTATGCACTTATTTGAGACCCTACTTACAGTCCATTAGGATATATACCCAAGAAGTGGGATTGCTGGATCATATGGTAATTATCTTTTTAATTTGGTTGAAAAGTTTATATTTAGCATTACCTACCTTGACTCAGTGTAGATGATCCCAGTTTTATTGGTATCATAGTCAAGAGCTAGTCAAGCATATGCCTTCTGTGCATCTGGTCTGTTCAGGGTATGGCCACATCAGTGTCATAGAGTTTCTTCACAGCTTGTTTGATCTGATCTGGTGTTTATTGACCTTTACATCCATCATGAACACAAGCATGTTGCTGCCTTCTGTCTTCTTGACTGACATGTTAGTCAGGGGGAACTTGATGATGGTATAGTGGTCAAGCTTGTTTCTCCTTGGAGTGCTCTTCCTAGGATATGTGGGTGCCTCCAGAGCCGTCAGTATCTTGGACCTCCAAAAGGTGGATAACCTGAAGATCTTATTCTTGATACTATGGATAAACACTGCTTTCTTGACCTTCAAAGCCTTTGCTGTGGTTTTGGCTTTGAGAGGGACTGGAGTTTTCTTTATTTGTGGTGCCCTCTTCATAGAAAAGAGTTTTCTATTTTTTTGAGGAACCTCCATACTGTTTGCAAAAACATAGTGGTTATGTCATTTTATAGTTCATCTGCATACTCTTTTAAGACCACTTTATAAGGATATATCTTTAGATCTGACAGAATTTAGTAATTTAATATGGCCCCTAGGAGGTGGATACCTTAACTAGCTAGAAAAATTGTTTGGTTAATCCCAGAGGTATACAATGTCCTCAATAAGTTTCTTGATACCCTTCTCTCTCTCTTTATTTATTTATTTATTTATTTATTTATTTATTTATTTTTTTTTTTGAGACTAGGTCTCGCTATTTTCCCATGGAACCTCAGGCTCACGTTGCCTGGGGTACCACGAACTCAAGCAATCCCCAGCCTCAGCTTCCCAGATAGCTGGGATTACAGGAGCACGCCACCACACCCAGCTATATTTTTTTGGAACTAGTTCTTGCTACATGCCCCTGGTGGGACTTGAATCACAATTCCTGGCCTCGGCCATGGCTTCCTAGACTGCCACTTACAGGCATGCACCACCATGCCTGCCCCCCCTTCTCTATTTTTAATTGGATTTCTGAAAATCTTAATGAACATGATAGTATTTTTTTTCTTCTTTTCTTACAACATCAGTCATATTTGTATTGTTATTGTTCCCCTTTGGTATTACCCTCCTCTCAATAATACACACACATACCACCCCACTCCCCTTTCCCCCTTCCCCAACTGTTCCCCTTCTGGTCACTCCAACTCCTCTCTTGTTGCAAGTCATAGATCATGAATTAGCCCACTGACTCACCGGTCTCGTTTTTTTGTCTTTTTTGGAGTATGTCCTTTTTTCTGGGTGAGGACCTGCGCTCCTGGGATGCAGCAGACCGTGCTATTCAGATCCCCAGGAGTAACATTAAGGCAGATAGCCAGGCCAGGCATGTCAGGAACCTCTTGTAGGGTGGGGTGTGGTTCTCCAAGCTTCTTGCTGTTGGCACTTCCTGTAGTGGTGGAGACTGTCTCCTTTTCTCCAAACCAGTGTGTTCTCTGGGTTCTGTGCCTCCTCATTCATATTGGCTGTCTCCTTTATTCCAATGTATGTTCCATGGTGCTACTTCTGAACCTTATAGTTCTGACATTGTAACCCAACTCTCAACCACTGATGACAGAGTTTTTAAACAAAGATTTATTGCTTAGTTTCTTTAATGGTTTAGTCATTTACAACTATTATTGGCAAATAGTCTTGGGTAAATGTCTATCTTATGTATAGAATTTCTTTGGGCATCTGATCTCAAACACTTGGTTTGAAGCTAACATCACATCATATCATAACATCTGGTCAAAAGACCAGAAGTTGAAATTTCACATTTTCACACAGGTCTCATAAAAGTTCTTAGAAAAATCAAGAGTGGTTGTTATGTCTGAAGATTCATCTTAATGTCCAGTTCAAATTGTAAGCCAGTATTTCTCATAAAATTGAATTTTCTTGAAGTACAAAGACACACTGGTTTCTCAATCAGAATTGTACTAGCAGTAAGCTAGCTTTTAAGGTTATGAAGGAAAAACTAACAAAAGTAGTTACAAAAGCACCTTTGGAGTATGAGAGAAGACGTTTAAAGATGACTAAGAAAAGCCTAACTTAAAATACATTTAAAATTAGAAAAAAAAAAATTCTAGTTTGGGACATACAGGAAAACCAGCATAGGTTGCTGTCAAATGTGTGATTTCTGTAGGGACTTATTGCTCTTTTGTTTACTTGGGTAGAAAAAGAACACTCTGATTTCTCTCCCTTTATCCTCAAAACTTCTTGAGTAACTTAGCATAAATAAATCATGAATAGTTGATAGTTACTAGAGCAAGTAGCTATAAGTATATTTTCAGGAAAAAGCCTATTGCTCAACTTTTTCTGACGTATTTTACTTAGTCAAATGAATAGCTGGGCCTTCATTCTGCTTTCAGAGCAGATTTGAACTAGATTTGCTTTGTCAACTTGGGAGTTAAGGCACCCACTAGTTCTCTGACCCTTCTGCAGTTTTCTGGGCCATTCTGAGTTATATTAATTGGAAACCCAAAAAGTTTCATAATAAAATTACACCAGAAAATTCAGTATAATTCTTTATAGCTAAATTTTGTAGATTATGGTATGTGCTTTCACTTTGAAGTATGACTAATGGACTTGTTCATGGTTTTCCTTAACTACTTCAGTGTTTGACTTTAGGCTTATTTTTACCACCTTTTCTCATACTATCTTTCTTTACCCTTTTTTTTGGGGGGGGGGAACTGTAGACCCATCGGCAGTCCAGTGAAGTCTATGGTAGACCCATTCTCTGAATATATGCAATTACAAAAGAAACCAGTTATATTGAAATGTAGTTATGAGAGCATTGAAACACTTTTAAACTACTAATATGTGCTTTGTAATGCTTTAAATAAGAAGATCTAAGGATAATATAATAACCACTATAATGTTTAAGTAGAGATGTGCTTAAATGAAACTTTGAGATCTGTAACACATAAAAATACCTTATTTCTATTAATTTAGTATCTTATAGTTCTAAAGATGCCAACACAGTTCTCAGTGGACTAAAGTCAGTGTTGTCAGTTCCAGTGTTGTCAGTCTCAGGTTCTACTATTGTTTATTGCTTATTGTTAGAATTGAGAGAAAATGCTGCATTTCACTGAAAGGTTAATGAAAATGAAACACACTCTTTATAATTGATAGAATTGTTATTGCAGTTAGGAGTTAATAAAAATAAAATAAAAATTTTATTCCCATCTAAGTTCAAAGATTTCCCCCCTCATGAATTCTGAGACTCATAGAGACCCTACAAGAACCCCTACTCTTAACTTCTTAACCTATGAGAGTAATAGTATGAAATCATTTGGTTAATCAAATAATTGCCAAGTTTGTTTGGTAAGATGCACCCTATTTTCAAATCCAGTGAACACTGAATTCATTCTCCCAAGTACAGTAGTTTTTAATGCATCTGTGCCATTTTGAAAACATGATGTGGGAGAGGAGTCAATAACTCCCCTCTTCTCCCTTCCCCAATAACTTCCTGATTCCAGAACCTGTGAATGTATTAGGTTACAGAGCAAAGAGGATTGAAGATGGAATTTAGGTTGCAAGTCATGTGACTTTAATGTAGGGAAATTATTCTGAATTATTTTAATGGACCCAGTGTCATCACAAGGATCCTTTAAAAGTGGAAGAGAATGTTCAAGAGTGACTGCTGAAAATGGCTACCCTTGGAAGAACTGCACAGAGAAGTGCAGCATTGTTGACTTTGAAGGAGGAGGATTTGGGTGATGAGTCAAGGAATGTAGACAACTTCCAGAAACTCAAAAGAGCAAGGAAATGAATTCTGCCATAGAACCTCAAAAAAGGAACTGACAACACTGACTTTAGTTCATTGAGACCTGCCTGTGTTGACATCTTTAGAACTATAAGATAGTACATTCATAAAATTTAACATTTAAATTTTAAGTTGTTTAAACTGTTAAATTTGTGATAATTTGTTGCAGTAGCAATAGAAAACTGATTTATTACCCACTTCACTCATTTTTTTCTAGAAGTAAAAAATGGCAAATGATTAAAATTTCATGCCAATGTCTCCCAGAGTAATTCTTAAAGACTTCCTGGGTCCCCTGTTATTAGCTGGTATATCATCTGGACTTGACTTACTCCTGATGACCCTTGCCTTCTTACATTAGCGTGATCTCACAATTTCAAAATTCCATCTTGCCTTACTAAATCAAACTTTTTCCATCAGAAAAATATTCTAATTCTTCAGAAGTAGTGTTATCTTAGCTTTTAATTTAGATTCAACCTTTAAATGCAGTTGTGAGTTTTAGTAGTACTACCTTTTGAGGTCCTGTAAATGTAATACAATAGTTCTGTAACAATTGAGTAACTTGAGGAAGAATGGTAACTGGTTAACTAAAGGGAAGTTACCCAGAGTCATAATAGTGCTTTTCAGTACTGAATGCCTCTGTTAGCTGAGGGATAGCTAATCCATACCTCTCCTTCCCTTAATTAAGAAAATTGTGTTAGTGACCTGAGCCTCATTGTTTGGGCTGGTAATTTGGGATTAATACCTGTTTGTTCTTAAAACAAGTGGTCTTGCTGAGAACTAAGATTATGCTTTTGTAATTGTAAAGTATCACTTAAACTTTCTATCAGATTTATCAGTGGAACCACCTCCTAGAATTAACAGCCAAAGGAAATTAGCAAGTGTTAGAAAGCCTAGCCTAGTATTCTATTGCTAAAAGAAAGAATACTTCCTTTATTTAAATTTTAAAAAAAGGGGGTGGGGAGAAGGCAGGGCTATTCTTTGAGTACTTCACATTTTATTTATCACTAAATAGTTTTATCTTTTGCTTAGAAATTTAGCCCCCTTCAAATAGGTGAATAGTTAATGTCAGTTAATTAATAAGTATTGACTACCTAAGAAGTTTTTTAAATTGTAAATTATAAAGCAAGACTTTTCAGTATTGATTTTGCCACTCAGTGATTACACTATGAGTGTGCCTCCTCTTTGCTCCCAAAATGAGTCCTTGCTAAAAATTTAAATAGTTCTCAGCTTCTTTTGAATCTGGTTTTAAGTAAAACTTGAGAATATTCTGTCCTGAGGACCAACTCTGTGTTGGATACTCTTCAGCCTAAAGAATAAGCTCAGTTAGTCTGATACCAATACAAACCAACCAACTGAAAAAAAACTTGGTAAGATTAAAAAATAAGACAAATGTGAAAAGCAGTTGGGGGGAGGGATATTGCACAGTATGCCATAGAGATGTTAACATACTTATGTAAGAAAATACACATGGAAGTAATGCTAACAGCATAGGAAAATGGGCAAAAGATATCAAAAAAAATAAGAGTTTCAGTGGCCAGGAAACATGAAAATAAAACAACTTAGCAGTCAGTCTGGCAAAGAACTTTTAAAAGAGAGCAAGAATACTCAATATTGCTGTAGGTGCAGCACTCTTACATATTGCTCTGGGGACTGTAAATTGGTGGTCTTTCTGGAATGCATCATAGCAGAGACTTTGAAATTTGTATGTCTTACAATTCTATTTAAGAACTTAATCAAAAAATAATATATGAACTTCTAAAAAAGGATGGTTATCACACCATTATTTGTGATGATAAAAACCTGGAAACTCTTAAAAAGTGCCCACACTTAAAAAATGACTATGTAGATGTTATACCCATGCAATAAAGGGGTAGGTCACTAAAAGTAGAAGTTTGTATCACTCTTAATAGCATGAAAGAAAACTCTCAGATGGGGACAGAATATTATATTTCACATATATAGATGATTAACTTCTTAAGACAATGACAGAAATGAGATTAGGGTAGAGAGTATAGTTTAACAGTCTTCAGCTTTCTTAGAACTCGGCTATGAGTAGTTGTTACCTAACTTATTAAAGGAACACAAGTTTTTTTTTTTGTTTGTTTTCATTACAAGTCTAGCATCCTGTGGTTTGGGTTTGAAAGGGGACTGATAGGAGAAGAGAAGACAGTTCTAGCTCTTCTGATTAGTGCAGGAAAAGACAGACTGCTATTCTAACTCTGTTCCAGAAAATATTCTTAATTCTTAGTCCTGGTTAAGGTGGTAAATCAGAGATAGAATACAGGATTCTCCCTGTGTTACTGAAGAGGATTTCTTGGTGTTTTTAAAAATCCTGAATTTTGACCTATGCTTTTCCTTTTGTTTTAATCTCAGTAAGCTGCCTGTAAATTATTTGTTTAAATATTTCTTGGGTCTAAATTTCTCCTAGATCTCTGGAATCAGTGGAAACTGAAATCAAATGGCTTCTTGTGAGATCCCTATGTACAAGAGTATATCTAAGGTGTGTATAGGCAGGAACTTATCTAAGGTGTGTATAGACAGGAACTTAGTTGGCAATGCAGGAGGCTTAGGGAAATATGACTTATTTTGCCCTTTTTGTTGTTGGAGATTTTGCAATGATATTTTTTGTTTTTGTTTTTTAAAATTATGGAAGCAGCTAGGAGGCAAAATTAGAGCTATTCAAGCATGTACAACTCAGTCCTCATTAAACTTTATTAACATAGAAGAAATGCAGTACAAGTATTTTTTTTTTTGCTAATATAAATGTAAATATTGATAGGATTTTCCTTCTAAAGGGTGACCCCAATATTTGGTGGACTCCATTTGCATGCCAAATTCAAAGTACCCAGTGAATCTGTCATTTCACTTTGTGCTGTTGGATAATAAAAAAGCCTGTTTTGGGGGGAACAAACTCCCTCAGATTTATTAAGAAAATGTTACATAAAAGTTCTCTTAAGTTAGGTCTTTTAACTGATTTTGCCTTGGGGTATAACTTCAAAACCTGCAATACCACATCATGGCTTTTGAAGCTAGATTCCCAGCTTTCTGTTCATGATCTGTACAATCCAGCTTTGTTCACTTTGGCGAGGCTCTGGCACCCCACCCCACACTTGTTTGTAGCTGATCACTGAGCTTTTGATAAAGGCCATGAACTGACTGTATTTTCACTATGTACCCATTAGGCTAAGCATGACTGACTTTTTATTATAGCCTGAGATGGATGTACTTCAGAATTGTATAAGTTAAAGATGAAAAGATAAAGATATTTTTACAACATTAGATGTAAAGTGTTATACCTTCTTTTGCCTTTAGTGGGTACAGTCAGTAATATCCACAACATTGGGTACCAGTGAACAGTTTAGTCAAGGCCATGGAGTGATCATGGAGCTAAAAAAAATAATAACCTCACACATTAAGATTAACGTCAGTAATCTAGAGTCAGAGCTTGAATTGTGACCCTCCAGTGTGGTGTCCTGATCACTAGAATGTGACTCATCAGTATTTGAGAGAATACTGATCATCAACTAAGAAGGAGAAAGACATTTGGCTAGGTTCTTTAAAAATTATGTTTGTACACATACCTGCTAAGATTGGTATCATGTGCTTTGGGATAGGACATTTCAGCAAGTTTAAAGTGTTAGAAATTAACCCTAAAATATACATTTTGGGGGTGGACTCTGTGATCACTTAGGCAGCACTTAAATCACTAGTAATGCTTTGCTTCTGCTTAATGAGCTGACAGTGATCCTGTCTTTCCCTAAACATCTGTGAGAGCAACTGAAGACATA
>PVHY01020108.1:0-17998 GCA_004024945.1 Uropsilus gracilis | reverse complement strand
AGAGTACTGTACAGTTATTATGTAGTATATCTCACACACACACAAACTCATACTTGCTATGGTGTTCTCTCATTACCAGCTTGAGATTATGCTATTCTTAGCAAGAATACTACAAAGGTGATTATTGTACCCTATATGGTAAATCATATCAAGAGGTATATGATATTAACAATATCTCATCACTGGTGTTTTTGACCTTCACTTCTCAACTATGGTTGTTTCTGCTCTGAAATGAATATATTTTTTTCTTTTTAATTATTTGAGAAGAACATGTCAGCATTTCTCTTTAAATATCTTGGGAAGTCATGTCAGCATTTCTCTTTACTCTTTTGCTCACTGGCTTTACAATTCATTGATGGATTTTCCCTGAAACAATTATCACTGTATTCTAATGTAAAAGTTTGTATTTATTAATTGAAATTTTTTTGTATGAAAGAGTTGTCTCCTCCCTCCATTTACTTATCCAGTCTAGACTCATTTATTTTATGTGATGGGTTACACTTCAATATTTGTATCATTTTGGGTTACATTTCAATACTCTTAGCACTTTATTGCTCAAATTGTTTCAGCTTTGGTTCTTGTGAACTCTTTTAGCTTGGTTCTTATGAATTTTGGCATGCCATCGTCATTTTTTTTGTTATATATTAAAGAGATTTAAAAAAATGCAGGGTTGGGGGAAACCCATGAATTTATTAATCCTAGCAGTTTTCATTCTTCAGGTAGATTTCTAAATTTCTATCTGATATTTTCTTTTTTCCCAAAGAATTTCCTTTAATATTTATTATAGTGCAGATTTGCTCATAATGAGCAGGCTTTTGTTTTGTTCCTCTGAAAGCCTTGATTTTGCATTCATTTTTGAAAGCTATTTTTACTGGCACAGAATTCTGGCTTGTCTTCTTTTTCAGTATTGTAAAGGTACTTTCCCTAGCTTCCCAGTTTTTCATACTTGCATAGTTCTTTATAAGAGTTTTATTGTTACTCTTAGCTTTATTTCTGTTTGTTAAAGCATTATTTTCTCTGTATATTTCAGAAAAATTTTAATTTGTGTTTAGTTTTCAGCAATTTATTTATGGTGTCCCTATTGATTTTCTTTATGTTTATCCAGTTTGGAGTTTTTGAGTTTTTTTTTTTAATACATGGATTTGTGGTTTTATCAAAGGCAAAAATGTTTTTGTCATTATGTATTATTTTTCCCGTTTTTTTTTTTTTGGGAGGGGGGTGCCTCCTTTTTGTTTTACTGTTCTCTGGGTTGCTAATTCCATGTATATTAAATATCTTTATGTATCTTTTAAGTCATTGATGTTGTCTTCATTTTGTATTTTTGGTCACCTTAGGTTATTTTTGTTCTTATTTTTTATTGCTATATATTATTCTACTGTTAATCCTATGCAATAAAATTTCAATTTTAAATTATTTTTTTACTTCAATGCATTTGATTTGATATATATATATATATAGGGTTCATTTTTAATAATTTTTCAATATCTTTGTTTTTTAGTTCCATAATCTTTATTTCTTTTTCTAGGCTGTGGAAAGATTTTACTCCTGTTTGTTGGTTATATTTTCCTGTTTCTTTGCATGCTTTGGTATTTTTTTTATTTGTGAGTTTAGATTTTGTTGTACTCCTTTAAAGAGTACTGGACTTTGTTCTGGCATGCAGTCATTTGGAATCAATTTGATCCTTTTGTAGCTGAATTTTAAGCCATGTCTTGATGGTTTTAGAGTAGCTTTTAGTCTACATATAGTTTACCCCCTTGCTGAGGCTACATATTTCTGCAAATACTGATGGCAGTATTATATATAAGGTATTTTCTTTCTGACTAGTAGCACCTCAAGCTATGCTAGTCCTCTATCTGATTCTTGGGAACTATTTGAGCTACTGCTTTCTACTGCTTCTTTGCTTGATCTTTAATAAATTTTTTTCCCACATATATGTAGGTCGATTCTTAATCCAAAGACTGAAAGAGACATTTAGTCAGATTGTACAAGAAGTTTCCACTTCTTTCTAATCTCAAGTTCTGCCTGCACAAATTCTAGGCAGCTGGGGGTTCCTGACAGCTTTTGTTTCTTTTATTTTCTGCCACAACTCAGTAAGACTGTGTTGAACTTTTTCTTTGGCCTTATTTTTAAATAGCATGGGTCGTGCCTCTAGTCAGTAACCTCTGGCAAACCACAGTACTCATTTTAAGTTCATTCCTTTATCTAGTTATCACAGTCATATAACTATTGTTTAGTAACCATTTTCTCATTATATGATGGTGAGAAATGGAAGTCAGTGTAAAAGCTTGTTGGTATAATGGAAGTGAATGATATTGTAGATATGTAGATAATGATCTTATATCCTATTTTTTCTCTAAAAAGCATTAAATTTAATCTGGTAGCCAATTGTATTGCTATTGAGTTACCTTGAACCTGTAGAGTCATTGATTTAAACTCTTTTAGAGTGGTTCTATTTGGTTATTTCTTAAACTCGGGGAAAATTCCACTTTCAAAATAAATTTTTCTTTTGTCCTCTCCTTTGAGGAAGCCGAGACTACAGAGTGTATCCACGACTTTTGAAACTTGACATTACTTTACCCTTTATTCAGAAAATGAAGCATGCTGGCTGTTTTCCTTGCTCAAAGGTGTCAAAACTGACTAGATACCTGTTGAGATTCTTACTGCTATTTATCTAAGCGATATAGTCCCTCAGATTACTCTAATATAGTTGTTTCATTTTCATTTTGTGATAAGGAAAGACAGAGCTTCACATGCAAAAAGCATTGGGACTTGTGGTCCCTGATAGTCTGATATTCAGGTAAGTTCGTTGGTGTGTAAAACTGTTTATCAAACAATGGAAGAACAATTTTAGGGGGGAAATGGTCCCTTCCAACCCCCTATTAGAGATTGCAAATCATTAAAATGTTTAAATATCAAATGTCTATTGGTTTCTTGACATTTTCCTAAATTTATACATATATTTAATATAAACTTTGACTTTTATTAATTATGTTAATGTATTTTTATATGATTGTTCCGAATAGCTTAATGAAAATTTGGTTAAATAAATAACAAAACTAGATGTAAAATTTAAGTAACAAAAGAACATTATTATATAAAACATATCTTCTTAAAGCATAAGAGAAATTATTGTTATAAGGGGATTAATTCAGTCAGTCAAATTCTTACGTGTGTTTTTTCTTTATCAAACACTGTGCTACACTAAATACTTGTTCTTATGAAACTTAAAATGTGTAGGAGACTTCACATATTTGATGGAACCGATAAGGGACCTGCTTATGAAACCTCACCATTTAAGAACCATTTTTTTTTATATCTTTAAGGCCATTCCATGGTCAGAGTTTTTTTAGAATTTTTATAGGGATAAGCCACAAAATTTTACTAAAATATGTTAGAGATTACACATCTAATACAAATTTAAGGAATAGCTTTTTCTGTTTTTCTACCATCCACGGGGCTTGAGCCAGAGTTTTTTTTTAACTTTTATTGACTTAACATAATGTTCAGGAACCTCAAGTTTACTTGTAGTGTATGATCAGTATCCATTTTCATTGATAACACCAAACCAACACTCTTCCCATTTAGGGAATCCAGCATCCTGACTTATACCAGCATACATTAATTTTTCTTGTTTTTATACACTTGGAATTGTATGTTTTGTGTCTGACTTCTTCCACTCTGAATTATTCATCATGTTGGTGTATGTGGTTAGAGATTGTTCTCCTACATATTACTCCATAGTGTGAACATGGTACAATTAATTTATCCTGGTGCTGTTTGATAGTTTCTAATTTGGGGCTAATACAGATGATACTACTGTTCTGAGTAATGCATTTCTTTTGGTAAACAAACCGACTCATTTCTGTTGAATATTTAACAAAGGGATTGCTGAACTGATAATATTTTTTGATTCTTTATTTTCCTTATATTTTTTTTTTCTGGAGTACTTAATGTAGTTCCTGGCATCATGTAAAACCTAGCTTTCCCCAGTCTATCCAGCCAGAATCTTCCCTCTCTAGTTACCTGTCATTTTCCATAATAGAGTTTAAGGTTTTTAAGGGCAAACATTGTTCTTACTGCTTTTTCATCAAACTGCCTCATATCTTATAAGCTATGATTTTGAAATAAAATCACCACCACTGTATACCTATTAGAATGGCTAAAAGCCAAAACATTGACAACACCAAAAGCTGGCATTAACTTTCATATATTTCTAGTGGCGGTGTAAAATTATCACTTTGGAAAATAGTTAGCAGTTTCTTACAATTGTATGACATTTTGATAAGGCAGAAGTAAAAGAAAACCAAAAAGGCAAAAAACAGTGATAAGGGCTCCTACAGAGAGAGAGGAAAAGTAAGAGATGAATAAATAGGTGAAACACAAGGAAATATTTATGTCAGTAAAACTATTCTACATGGCAAGGTAATAGACAGATATGTGATACCATGCATTTCTCAAAGTTCCTAGAACTGGAAAACAAAGAATGAATGTTAATGTAAACTGTGGATTTTAGTTAATAATGTGTCAGTGTTGGCTCATCAACTGTAGCAAATGTAACATTTAATTGAATGCTAAGTATCTCTTCTAAGCAATTTTCTGTAAACCTACAACTATTTTGGATATACACATAAAACCCCCTGCTCTACCATTATCACCACCTCCCTAGTCGTCAAAGCTGAAGTTCTTAAGTTCTTCCCTTAACCTGTAGGAACCTGAATGAACCTGAATGATTGACTCCTGGCTACTGCATCTTCTACCACTTTTTTCTATCCGCTTTCTGTTGTGTTCCTAACTATTCCCTTACCTAAGAATCTTTGTGTCTGCTGATCACTCAGCATGGAACAGCCTTCACCTAAGATAGTCCCCATTTCTTCGTCCCTCTCCCATTTTTTAGGTGTACTCTCAAATCCTACTTCATTGAAAGACCTGTTTGTCTGCTTTATAGTATCAATACCTCTAATCTGTCTTTCCCCCATCACACATTTTTAGTCTTATCTTGCTTATTTATTTCACATTTTTAAATACTTCTCACATTAACTGTGTTAATTTGATTTTCTTTTATGAAATAGAAGTTCTATAAAAATATTTTGTCTTATTTCCCTATTGTAGTCTCAGCCCCTCAGAGAGTGTTTCATGCATGGTAAGTACTTAGTAAATATTTGTCAAATGAACAAGTGATATTTAAACATTTCTTAATAAGTGTGGAATAAAAGTTATAAAATGGGAGACCTCAATGTGGGTACAAAGGGACACCTGTGCCTGCATGTTTATTGCAGCACTATTTATTATTGCAAGGACATGGAAACAACCCAAATGCCTCAAGACAGATGACTGGATGAAAAAGATGTATATATACACAATGGAATATTATGCATCAATGAAAAATGACAAACGGCCATTTTTTGGTAACATGGATGTACCTAGAAGAAATCATATTGGCAGAAACAAGTCAGAAGGAAAAAGACAGAAACCAAATGGTTTCACTGATACATGGACAACCAAACGAAAGTACACAACTGGAGGAGGGGACCAGCTGAAGTGGCCAGGGAGGGGAGGTAGGGGGTGACCCCCAGGGATCATAATGATGTGAAATAGATATATATATAAATTATATTTTTAAAAAGTTATAAAATGTAGAAATATGATATTGTTTGGTAAATATTTACAATCAACAATTTATCACCTTCAAAAAATGTCACCTTCAAAAAAATGGCTTCAGATTTTGGATTTAACTTTTACCTTTTCTGAAACAAAGTGTAATTATGATACAAAAGGTGAATTTTCTTTCAGTATTTAATGTATTTTTAAATAATTCTTACGAAATTTTTATCTTGGTCATTTTACAGGTGAATTATGTAACCTCATTACCCTGGATGTAGCTCACAATCAACTTGAACACCTTCCTAAGGAGATTGGAAACTGCACACAGATAACCAACCTTGACTTGCAGCACAACGAATTGCTAGACCTCCCAGATACTATAGGTAATTTATAAAAATTAAAGTATTAAAACTCAAAGTAGCAAAACTTCTAAAAGATAGTATTTCAAAATCATATTTCCTATTTCTTGGCAGAGAAAATATGTAGATTTTAGGAAATGAACTCAATTGTATTATAAAGAAGGAATATTGAGTCACATGAATATTTTCTACTATAACTGTGCTCAAATTGCAAGAATGCATCTTCTGGTTTTGCTTATTTTAGAATGTTGCATGCTGTTGTATAGGGTGTGGTCCCTTTTTTGCTAAAGTAAACCACACTGGAAAAGCCACTGCTCTTGTATTTTAAAAACATGATGCTAATAGTTTAGAGGCTGTTCATTTCTAATATAAAGAAACTAAAAAGTCTTTCCTGAAGTGCAAAACATGTTACAAAGACTAATCCAAACTGCAAAATGTTGAATTGAGCTTACCGTGGTATATTCATTATGTCTTATTTATTTTCCTAAATGCTGGCTCATGTATACGAACAGCTAATTTTTTTTTTTTTTAAATTTTGGACTTGTTTTTAGTTTTTGGTATGGTATAAGGATGTCATATACTGTACAAAGGTTACATCTTTACGTAATATAGTTTGGCAATGAATCATTCAATGCCTATGATGAGGTTATCTATCTCCTGAGGAGTTTTTGCTAGCGAGACCTAGTTCCAAAAAAATAGCTGGGTGTGATGGCGTGCACCTGTAATCCCAGCTACCTGGGAAGCTGAGGCTGGGTATTGCTTGAGTCTGTGGTACCCCGGGCAACGAGAGCCTGTGGTTCCCTGGCCAAAAATAGCGAGACCTGGTCTCAAAAAAAAAAAGATACAGTGAAAAATACTGCATAATGTAATGGACACATCCAAAGATCAAAACAGGTTTATAGGATAAAGTAGAAGTCCCCTAGGTTTTAGAACAAAAAGACAGAAAGTTACAAAACAAATAAAAATGTCATGGGAGATAGGGACTCAGAATCTAGAAGGAAAATAGAAGTCATACAATGTACCAACTAATATAGTATGATTTTATATTTACCTGAATGAGAAAAAAAATAGATAATAAGATTGAAATTGTTTACCAAGAAGAAATAACGGAAAAAATATATTTCAGTAGAAATTTTAAAAAATTACATTTATGATACTGTTAACTGTGTTTGAAGAAGCAATATATTCATATATAAAACCTATATTTGTTTAGTTTCAGGTATTGCTGGCCACAGATATTTGGGAAGTATTCTCTTTAATTTTGAGATAGCTTGTGTTCAATTGTTATTTCTTCCTTTAGTGTTTGGTAAAATTGACTGATGAGCCATTTGCTTCAGAAATTTTCTTTGTAGTAACCTTTTATTTATTTATTTATTTATTTATTTTTTGAGACCAGGCCTCGCTATTTTTGCCCATGGAACTACAGGCTCATGTTGCCTGGGGTACCATGGACTCAAGCAATCCCCAGTCTCAGCTTTCCAGGTAGCTGGGATTACAGGCATGCGCCACCACGCCCAGCTATTTTTTGGGACTAGGTCTCGCTGTGTTGCCCCAAGCGGGACTTGAACCGCGATCCCTAGCCCCAGCTGCTTCATAGGCTGAAGCTTACAGGCATGAGCCACTGTGCCCAGCTTTGTAGTAACGTTTAAAAAATTTTTACTTTAATAGATATAAGGATATTTAAATTATCACTTTCTTAATGAAAACTATCATCTATATGTCTTTCAAAGAATATATTCATTTCACTTGTCACATTTACTAAGTATAACATTGTTCATAATATTTTAAAATTTATACAATCTATAGTAATCCTCTAATCCTTGGTATCAAATAACTTGTAATTTATTTTTTTCCCTAATCTGTTTGGTTATGTTACAGGCCTTGACCCAAAAGAGTTTGGATCCTTTACCTTCTAGGGAAAGAATTCACCAGAAACTGCTAGGTGTAGTTGAATCAGACAAGGCTTACTAGGAACTCTTGCCTGAGGGAACCAGTGGGCAAAGGAGACTTTTAGGCTGATCCCTTGAAGGGAATTAGGAGGAGATATTTAAAGGAGAGCTGTGATGGAGAACACCATCATAACTTGTTCTGGCATTGACTAATTATGATTAGTTATGTTGTCAGGCGATATATTTTGCTATTCTAATCACTAACTTTGCTTTAGTCTTTAGGCTCATTACTAATCCTACTGCCATAGAGGTGCTATTCATCTCTGGGTGACTGAAATTAGTTTTGTAACAGTTTCATTAGAAATCGTTCATGAGAACAGTACTCTAGTTTTTATGTATTTATAACCTTTATACTTGAAGATCAATTTGGATACATAATAAAAATAAACCCAATTGATTTTTATTTTATTTATTTTTTTAAATAGTTTTTATAATTGATAAAAAATCAGCAGTGGGTTGATTTTTATCTGAAGAGTTTTAGTAGAATTTAGAGGTAGTGTTAGTGTCTTCTAGAACTGAATACACATAAATATGATGCCTCCAATTTTTTTTCTCATTATAAACAGCAATCTTTTGTCTGGTTGCCAAATGTGTTACTTATTTCTGAAGGCCAAGGACTCTATTATATTTCTTGGTGTTGATCTTCCTGGGTTCCATTTCCCTGGAGTACTCTGAGTCAGTTCAATGAGTAGGTTTAATTTATTGCAGAATAATTTTCTTGAATTAGATATTGATATTTTAAATTTTAGTTACCTATTATGTAAGATATATCTAAGTTGGTTTATTTTGAACATCCAATTTTAACAAGAATTAGAAAATTAATGTTTAATCTTAACATCATCACTTTTCACTGAAATGTTCACATAAAATCAAGTTCTTTTATTACTTTAAAGTATTACTTAATCTTAGAAAAATAAAAGTTGCCTTACTCTACTGCAGATCAGACAAGGAACCTGAAATTAGAGACACTCAGAGTGGCGTAATGTTATTCTTAGCCCTCTCATTGATGGCTAGTCACTGTTGTTTCTTAAGAGTATTATAGAAACCAAGGGTTTCGTTGTTCCTTTAACATATCAAGCAAGTTCTAACTTTGGGACCCATTTACTTCTTGTTCTCTACCTAGAAATCTTTCTCCTAATCTACTATTCCAGGGGCATGATCATCAATCAGTCTTGCATCAATCAAACTGTCAAATAGTCTGGTGTTATTTTTTTGCTTGATATTTTATACATGTATCTGGATTCCTATTGTATTAAATAGCATTGAAAGGGGGATTTAATCGAAGTGCTTGGATGAATGGTTACGTGAAAGCATATATGTTGGTCCATGATAAAATCTTCCACTTATCTGACTAGTCTTTTGGATTCACTTCTGATATTTTTAATCTTAGCTTTCTTTTTCTATCAAGTCATTCTTCTGTGTCTTAAATATTTGTTTAATATGAAAACATTATTAGACTTTATTATTAATCTCTTATAGTTAAGATGATGCTACCTCAAACTGTGATGTACTTCATTCTAGCAGTTTGCATAGATCACACATATATATTGGAAATCAACCATAATGAAACATTAACAATAAGAAAAATTTAAATCCATATTTCATTCATCTTTATATGCTTTGATAGTTGTCAATAGATAGGATGCAGCTGTAAGTCTATAATGATAAACTGAATGTTATTGAAATTTTTTATAATATTCTAGTCATTTACTATATACGTGTTTGTCAAAATAATTTTATTTACTTTTTCCATTTGTATTTTGTATATATATATATAGCAGTATTTTGAATATATAGCAGAAAGTTGAGGTGTTTGGACATTTGAGTATTGAACTGTTACAAATCTTAACAGTCTTAATTGACTTTTGACCTCATTTATTGGAGAAAAGCAATTTACTTAAAACAGGGACAGGCTTAGTTGAAATGTAATTTTGATATTTTTTTACTTGTCTGGTTCTTGAAAAGTAGAAGCTAAAATAAAAGGCAAACAAAAAACACTTGTCTTAAAAGGTTGATGCTATTCTGGCCTGCTCTTTTTTTACTTTGGAATAAAGAATCTTACCTTAAATTTAGAACTGATAAATCTGTAATCACTTTATTTCTTTGCATTTTCTTTTTTCCCCCTATAACTAGACTGAGATATTTTACACGTTTATCTAACATGAGTACTTCTAGAGTATTGGTGATTCCTTGGCGATAATCACTGTCATTTACTTTCTAGGCCAGGATAACTGGCAGCTCATAGGATATGGAGAAGAAAATGGGAAGGGGTAAAGCTGGTTGCAGTTTAGTGAGAAAGTACTTCAAGAATGATTTATGGTTTCTCTGATTTGACCCAAATACATTCTCTTTGTGTAAATATTTTTAAATTCAAGAATCAGCTATAAACTAAAGAAGCTACAATATAAATCATTTTGTTTCAAGCTATGAACCTGATATCTTAAGGTCTTCTGAGATATTTAAGGGCTTTATGATGAAGAAAAAGGGGAGTCTAATGTAGAAAAATACTATATTTTCTGTTTCTTCTCAAAATGAGATACAGAGAGAAATATGCAACAAGACCTTGCCTTCAAGGCTGATTCAAGAACAATTCACAGAGGTCTTTTTGTTGCTCTGGACTCTGAAGAAATACTACATTAATTATGGTTACACTAACAAGTAGAGTTTAAGTAATTAGGTTTTAGGTAATTACAAGGTAGCTTACGTATAAAACTTTACTGTTTTTCTTTTTAATGATGTTTTTGATATTTAAGAATTTTTGTGTGCTTTTCGGTTTGCTTTCAGTTTTTCAATTTAATGTTTCTGAAAAAATGTATTTTTGACATTTCATTATTAGAACTACATGGCTTTCCTACTTTCTACTACTGCATTAAAGTGGGGGCTAAAGTTATTTGAATAAATCTTACTTAAAAGTTATACAAAATTAACCTAAAGATGCTGATTATACTTGCAGAAATTGAAAGCATCTTGTTTTAATTTGTGGACATTTAATGTTGCCATATTTAGAAAATTTGACAACACAAAAAAGCAAACTGTCAAAACAAAACATAGAATGATTTATTTTGTCAAAGTTAGGCACTTAAATGCACGATGTGGGTGATTAGTAGTGTCTGCCTACATTTATAGGCCAAGGCCCAGCAACATTGATTTTATTTCTTAACCTCAGTGGTTCAGCACTAGCACTATAGCAAGCTATAACTTGATTTCTAGGCTGCTGTTTAGTTTGTGGTTAAAACTTCTCATTGCTCATTGAAAGAGGTTAAAGTTGAAACCATTTCAGGGAGTGAATCACAGTAAATACCAGACAGCTGATGTCAGGTTTTCTTCTCTGGCATAAGAGAATTTGGGTATTTCATCTTTATTTTTCTCATCTTTTATGTTGCTGATAATAATGGGTTTTGGCAAAGTGTGGCTGACTCTTTTATAATGCCATGCTCTCACAAAATAGTAAGGAATTTGCTAATGTGGGGCTCCCCATCAAAATAGCATATTCTCATTAGAGGACATTATTTTAAAGTTCAACCTCTCTTGTATCCACAGAACTGAGTGATAGGGCAGGGAGAAAAAGTTTAGGAAAGTTGAAAGTGGCATTTGGCTTAAAGGAGCACTAATTTTAGTTTAAATAAGCACTTGTTAATGTGGTAATTCATTAAACCATTTTTATTTTATAACTTAAATCCTAGAAACCTATTCTGATTTTTAAAATGAAAAACTTGGAGTTAGTTTACTTACTTACTTTTGGAAGAGGAGTTTTATGAATCTTGTTCTACTAATTGTCCTTTTGAGTTGATTTTAGTTGAATTTGGTTACCATACTAATCTGTTACCACAGGAAGCTTTTAGGTTCCAGTGAGAATGAAAAATGGATAAGATCTTATATTCATCTCCTAATCTACTATAAACAGTGGCTAAATGAGGCATGTCTGTTGATGGAGAAAATTGTGAGGACTTTCTATTTAACAAGCCTTTTTCTAACACCCCTTAGTGAATACTTCAGCTATTTTATTTCAGTGAAACAGCTTTCTTTCAAAGGGAAAGTGTGAGCTGAGTAGACAAAGAGATAGTCCACTCCAGTTTTCAAATGAGTTTGCCTCTTTTATCTTTGGCTATTTTAGCAAATTAAAGTTTCATCAGACTGAAAGTTCTTTATAGTTGGAAGTGTCAGTACTTGTAGAAAAATTTCTACCTTTACCAGCCTTGCTATATATAGCTATAGGGGTAAAGGGTGTGGAGTAGACAAGGCAAATATTGATACCTTCCCCTGTCTTCCACATTGAAAGGTTATGATCAGTGGGAACTTTCCTTCACTTTTGGTGCAGATGAAATTGATACAACTTTATGATATTATCAATATTTTAAAATTTGTAACTTGTCACGCATGTACACAGAGATTAAGGATGTTTGTTAAAGAATTCTTTTACAAAAAATCAGAAACAAATGATGAGTTGATGAATTGGGTAATGATAAAATAGGTAATGGCACCCACACATCATAGAAGGCAGTAACCCTCAACACTTGGCATTGTCAAGGCTGCTCCCACTTGCCTCTGAACCCTATAACCTGCAGCCATGGCACTTAGCTGTCTTGCCTTAGTATCTCTCATGAAACTGGCATCATGAAGTTTTCCAGAAGTCTGACTTCATGGCTTTGAATCTAGTTGCTTCTGGAGGAATTGTGAAAGCTTTTGGGAATGCTTGTCTGGCTATCAGAGATGTCTCTGACCTGATGGGTGGATAGTGTGGTCATCCTGCAGTTCATGCTGGAATTTTGACTTGTAATATCCCAAAGGATAATACTGACTTGGCCAGACTTGATTTTGGTCTTGGAAGAGATGGCATTTGTATACTTGTCCCATTGTGAAGGCATTGGCTTCTATAGCTACAACTATTGGAGAGAATGTTGAGCGGATTGGTAGAGGGTCAAGGAACCCTCCCATGCTTGAGTGGCAGTCATGTATGAACCATTCAGAGGACTATGTGACTGTCTCTGAGGCGATGCAGAGCACCAACACGAAAGACACCTTCTTGAAGCCTAGATGCTAGTTAGCTTTGAAGATTACTTTAGGATACATGATAGTAAAAGAATATCCCAGGTGCCCTTTGTGTACACTTTGAATCCCAACCTTCTCATTACACTTGTAAATGGAGCCCCTGGATTTATAAAGTTGTGTGAGGCTTTGAATGTTTGGCAGCTGGTTAAGGAACTCAAAGAAACTTTAGGTGTTCTAGCCTCTCTCTCTTTTAAACATGCCAGCTGGGCAACTACTGCACTCAGTGAAAGATGATGCCAGAATCTGCAGCATCTATGATTTGTATAAAACCCTTTACACCCATACCAACTGCCTGTGCAAGAGAGGCTGGTCGGATGTCTTCATTTGGTCACCTGATTGCATTTTCTGATGTTTGCGATGTCCCTACTGCCGTAATTATCCCCAGAGAAATATCTGATGGTATTGTTGCACCAGGATGTGAAGAATCAGCTTTACAAATACTTTCTAAAAAGAAAAGTAGGAACTACTATATTCCTCGGGTGGACTAGTCTTTGTTACAACGAAGAAAATGAAGTTTAAACTTTATGATCTTTAAGTGAGAAGAGAAATAATGTCACTGACAAGTCATTTTAGCAATATTTTTACCAAGAATAAAGGTCTGCTGGTATCCATGCTCTGAGCACTCTTTGTAACCAATGCTGGTTTTAAGTATACTTAGTGTACTTCCATGTGATATGCCAGGAGTACTCAGGTTATTGGCATTGGAGCAGAACAGTGATCTAGAATATACTGCATACATCCTGCAGGAGATAAGATACTCCTGGTGTTCAGCCATCTTCCACAGTGATTTCATTGAGTTAAAACTGTAGTGAAGAGAGCAGACATTTCCAATGCCATGATCAGTACGTTACATGCGGATTACATGCGGCAAGGATTAAGAATTAGAAAAATGAAAGGCATTTGAGGAATTCCTTGAAATACTAAAGCCCAGAAGAAGGAATGGGTTGATGAATCTGATGAAGGCTATTTCAGCTTTAATACCTTCCTTCCTTTCAGGAATAATGTAGACAGGCTGAATGGAGTGGGATGGCATACACTGCTGCTCCTTCTGGTTCTGTTACTGACAAAGCTATGATTGAGGCTTGAGATGAGCTGGGGATAATCCTTGCTCACACCAGTTTCTTCCTCTCTTTCCTTATACAGTGTCTGGTTTGCTTCTGTGGAGGTGAAAAATTAGGTGCGATATTTTCAGAATACTTTTATCAAAAAGTAATAAATTTAATCTTAAAAATTTTCCCAGTTAAATAAAATGAGGCTTATATAATATTTACTCATAAGAAAATATTTCTATGACCTGTTACATAGGGGAGTCATACAGAATGATCCTAGGGAGGAGAGAAAAATGTGTTTTATAATTTAAAAATGTATTTGGTGAATGCAGAGTTGGACTTGTTCTTTTTTCCTTTCTGATATTTAAAAATTGGCAGCTCAGAAGTTGCTTATTTGAGAAAAATCATTGCAAATATTTGTAGAATTAAATTATGTGAGAATGAGTGATGGAGTAGAGATTTTGTTGAGCCTTCCATATAGTTTTAAGTTAACATTAGCATTCTTCTGTGTTAAGAGGAAACAAGCTTAATTGGAGCAAAGTCAGTGAAGCTCTTAAAGATTACTTTATAAAGAGTGATTTGAGGACTATTCTAGCTCTGCCACCAATGGTTGGTGACTTTAGCAAGTCACTATGCATATTTTATGCTAAGAATACATGCTGATCACTCTCAGATAGTTTGGCCATTTTTCTCATCTTCTGTCCTTTTTTATCATGATAGCCACCTACAATTTCATACCCTTGTTTTGTACAACTTAACTCATATCTTCATTTTATGGAGTTGAACACCACAGTGTAGTGTTCAAAGATCTTAACATTGCATTGCATTGGTATAAAACCTCTACATAAATATATACACTTAAAAAAAGAAAGGGTGATAGAAAGAAAACATGTAAGTCAAAAATAGCCTTAGAATTATATACATTTTCCCTTATCAAGGATGTTTTTAAATTAGAAAACTGGAAATTAGGAAAAGTAATCTTTTAATCTTTCATAATTCTACCATGCAGAAATAACTCAGATTGAATGTGTTTTCTTTCCACTTTTGTTTTGTATGCATGTATTTTTTACATTATTGAGATCACACAACTTTACTTTGCTATTTGCTTATGAAGTGTTCAATATCTAAAAAAAAAATTATACCTCAATTTTAGAGGTACAAAATATAATAGAATGTAGATGTGCCACGGAATTGAAATCATGTATTGAATATCTGTTAGCTATATAAGGATTATGAAACACAGTGACTGCCTTCCTAGGGTAACAGGTTTAACTTATGCACATACTAAAATATTTTCTGTAACTGTTGTAGTAACATTGCATTTAGGAAGGTTAGTCATACAGCAACTTTCTGAAAAATAGAGTAGGAAAAAATAAGACGTTATGAGAAGATTGTTGAAAAACATCAAGATATTTGTCTCCAAGTAGTTGAATGATAAACAGACTTTTACTTTCATAATTTCTAGCACTGGGGAAAAGATTTAATTTAAAACAAGAGACTACATTTGACAGGCGGTCTAAGAATATTAAACTAATAGTTAAAATTTGAAGTAAAAAAAATCTGACATGACAGAAACACATTGAACAACATTTTGCATTTGTTATTTTTTTGGCATCAAAATGAACTTATTTTCTAATGTATGTTGTTTAGGAAATTAAATGCAATTTAAATAATTAATGATAACAGATATCCATGTAGCCTATTTGTAACTTGCCATGTTTTTTTGCAAAAATAAAATGCCTGTTTTTCTGCTGTTTTAATATTCATTCATGATTCAAGCTGGATATGCTTAAATAATGAGACTATAATTTTTACTTTTGTGATTTCACTATTGAGACTTTTTTCCATATCACGTCAACTTTTAGAGAAATTCTGGAGTATTTGTATTTAAACTCATGGAAAATGCTAAACTGTGCACTCATGAAATTGTGCATTTTATATTTTAAATAATGCTAATTCTAGGAATTTGAAACTTCAAAATGTACATTTTATATATAGGAACTTGTTCTTTATTATCACGTTTGTTGAATTATTATTATCACATAGATACAAATAGGATAACTTTAAATTTAAATTTTGCTACTTTGATGTAATTCATTTAGACCTTATCTTTATAATTATTATATTATTAAAGCATTCCAGTACTTTCTAATAATTCATATAAAAATTATAGCTGTGCATTTCATTATTTCTCTAAGACAAGTAAGCGCAAACCTGGTTTCTGTTCCATCCTAACTGATAAAGTGTAGTTTCTTGGTAATCTTGCTATAGTACTACTTCAGAGTAATTCATAAATACTTGGTTGATAACCTGAGACAGTGAGACTCACAAGATGTAAAAGAAAAAGCATTAAACTCCTTTTTTCTTTTCATAGGAAACCTGTCCAGTTTAAGTCGTCTTGGTCTGAGATATAACAGATTGTCAGCAATACCCAGATCATTGGCAAAATGCAGTGCCCTTGAAGAATTAAATTTAGAGAACAATAACATTTCTACTTTACCAGAGGTAAGAAGTAGAGACAAGTCTGCAAAATAATGAAGGGGGGAACTAGTAAATCTTTACAACTGGGTAAATAATTTTTTATGATTGTGAATTGTCATGAATAGCTAACCACCACCAAGATAAAAATTCCAAAGAAGAAAGACCAACGTTTGATTATAGATATATTTAAAAAATGTATCTTGATTTTTTTTTTTTTTTTCTGTGCTAAAGGAGAAACCAAGGTGTGAAAATCAGTGTACTGCATTCTCCTTTAACACCACATACATTTTTTAAAATGTCATTTTGGGAAGTGGTAATAACAGTTATTTAGGAAAGGCTGTCTGACTGGTTTAAAACTAAACTGCTGTATCTTGTTCAGTTTTTTTTTTTGTTTTGTTTTTTTGAGACAAGGTCTCGTTATTTTTGCCTGTGGAACCACAGACTCACGTTGCCCGGGGTACCACGAACTCAATCAATCCCCACTCTCATCTTCCCAGGTAGCTGGGATTGCAGGCATGTGCCACCACACCCAGGTATTTTTTTGGTATTAGGTCTCACTATGTTGCCCCGGGCAGGTCTCGAACCGTGATCCCCAGTCCCAGCTGTGCTCCATAGGCTGTCACTTACAGGCACGTGCCCAGCTTCCTTGTTCAGTTATTTTAAAAAATAAAAAAAGACCTTTTCTTGATGTTTTGTTTGGTTTCTTTATATTCTGCATATAAATGAGACCATCGGTAAGAATTAACAAGCTAACTGTAAAATTGAGATATAAAGTCCGGGATTGGGGGAGTTGACGACAAGAGAGGGGAGGAAGGAACACAAGGGAATATGGTGACAGATCATGAGTGATACGGTGGTGGGAGAACTATGGGGACTACAACAATGTAAGAATATTTTTTTTAAATAAATTTAAAAAGTGAAGTGTGTGTAAAGCAAAAAAAAATACTTGATTGAAAACAAAACATGAGATAGTGTAGAAGAATGATAAATTAAAATTAATTACATGAAACATACTATCAAGATTAACATTAGCTGCTGTACTCTTGTGATCAAAGTATTGCTTTGCTTAAACAACAATTAACAACTATTAATAAACAACTATTCAACATATACCTATCACCAAAATGTTATTTTTAAAAATACATTATTTTTATATTTGATTTTCTGTTAGGAAAAGATTTCACTTGTTTTGCTTAGATGTTAATTGGGAAAGATATGGTATTCATTTAGTAACTTGTCTTCCTCAGTATTTATTTTTTCCTTTTCTTCTTTGGTACCTACTATTTTTAGCATGCCCACTGAACTACATATTTGCTTGTGGTTATTTAAGCATATCTTATTTACTCTGACAAAAAGATGAAAATGTGAATTTGTCGATTTATAAGTTTTAAGTACTTTTATTTATAATATTCTGTGACTGAAGACTGAAAAAAGTTGACATTTACTCTTTTGATTAGAGAGTTTTAGAGAGAACAGCTCTCTTAAGTTTGTGTCTGAAAGGTTGAGGGTG
>PVHY01020107.1:0-11017 GCA_004024945.1 Uropsilus gracilis | reverse complement strand
CTGTTATTAATCCCTTATCACTCTTTTGGAGGGCGAAAATTTTTTCCCATTTGGTTGGGCTTCTTTTAGTTTTTTCTGTTGTCTCTTTTGCCGTGCAGAAACTTTTTAGTTTGATGAAGTCCCATCTGTTTATGTTTTCCTTCAATTTTTTGCCTTCTGCAGATGATTCCAGAAAGGGATTTCTGAATTGTACTTCATGGAGGGTTTTGCCTATGTTTTCCTCTATGTATGTTATGGTTTCAGGTCTGATATCTAATTCTTTTATCCATTTTGAATTAATTTTTGTACATGGTGTGAGAGAGATGTCTTGGTCCATTTTTTTGCATGTCTTAGTCCAATTTTCCCAGCACCATTTGTTGAAGTGATCTCTTTCTCTTAAAAAAAAAAAAAGTATTTGTAGTTCAGTAAGAAACAGCATATACCCTGTACCAGTGCTCCTCATGGATTTTAATGTCACTGAAGCACTGTTACAGGAGCTTGGGAACATACTCAAAGAATCAGGAGAATATAAGGCACTTTTCAGAATTCTCATTACTTTCCTAAACATCCACTAGATGATTTGATCCAACTAGATCAAAGTTGTCAATATAAAATTGCAGCTCGTGTGTGCTTCTTAAAATTACAGTATTCTTAAGGGAAGGGATCCCACTTTATACTTGTTTTACATCACAACACAGCAAATAAGAACCACTGAAGGCAGTGTTTGAGCAATACTGGTATTAACAATGAATTTAGGGAGCTAGGCAGTATATACAATGGTTATTGTGCCTTTTGGTAACAGATCTTTTATAATTCTTACTGGACACTTCCTAGCCGCGAGATCTTGGCTATATCATTTTCCTTCACGGGAAATTTCAAATCTATCCAACAAGTATTTAGGATGTGTAAGGTACATAGGGAACCAGGAAGAGAACAAAGTAGATAGCATTTCTTGTCTAGCAAAAAAGGTCCTTTCAACAGTGCGAAAGATAGAAATGTGAGAAACCGCGGAAGATCTATCTTATCTGTAAAATAAAAATAACCAGCCCAAGCGGACTAAGTGTGATAAATTAAAGCTAATTCAGTTCCTAGGGAATAATGAACAAGTAATAGAAACAAGCTCGGCAAAGATATAGACTGGTTTGGGTTTCCCTTCATATGACTTGATGTCCTCTAACACAGATGGGTTCCTCGAGCCTTCGAGGATGAAACAAGCGTCTACTTATATGTATGAGGGAAGAGCTCTAGGTACGGGAGACCCCAAGGAAAGGGCTGGGACTACAGCTCAACTACATACAGCCTTTTCCCCACCAATCTATTACTTGGGAGACCCAGCGCCGACTGGGGTCAGAACGAAACCTCCAATTGGCTGCTCACTCTCAAACACAACGCCTTTTCCCGCCCCCTGGTGCTGCTGTCCAATGTGCGCCTCCCCTTCGGCCCCGCCCCCCACCGCCCCGCCTCCTCGGCAGAGTCGCGCCGTTGGTGGACCTCGGGGCGGTGATGGCGGCGGTGCGCGTGCGCGCTCTCTCCAGGCCCATCCTTCCGAAAGGAGGAGCGAGCTGGCGGGTGCTGGGAGGCCGACCGCTTTCCGCCCGGGTGAAAGGGCGGCGGCACGCTGGGCGGGGCCGAGTTTCAGGGCTGGAGGCCTGGCTGCGGTGGGGCCTGGAGCCGCTGGGAGCTGCGAGCCGCTCAAGCGGGGCGGGGCTGGCCGAGCGGATCCGCGCGCTACCGCGTTGAGCTGCCGGCTCAGGCGGCTAAGCTGCTAGGTCGCCGCGACGTCGCGCTGGGGTCTCCAGCATGTCGGAGCTGAGGCAGAGAGTGGCCCGCGAGCCGGACGCACTGCCCGAGGACAAGGTAGCGCCGCCTCGCCGGGGTGGGCGCGCCCGGAGTAACGGCACCCCTCGGAGGTGTGCGGGGGCGCGCGCGCAGAGGGGTCTTCTTACCCTCTGACCCTTTGTCGCGGCCGATGGCGACACCCCGCCTGGACAACCCGCTGAATCTCGGGTGCTGGGCCCCAGCAGAGCGTGCGTCGGGGGTCAGCACGTTGGGGTCCCCGGGACGCGGCTTCGGGGTCGGTTTGGGGGTGTTAGACTCAGCGCAGGATGGAGCGCGCGGGAATTGCGCACCTCCGCCTGCCTCTTAGGGCTCATTGGGGTCCACCTCCCCCTCCCTCCCTCCCTCCCCGAGGCCTTTCTGGATGTGAGGTGCCAAGACCATGTAAAGCCTTTTGTGGCAGACGACTCCTCCGAGTCCAACTTAGGATTTCCGCTCTTCCTTAGCATGTTTTTGAGGGGCGGGGTGATGGTGCTAAGACAAGGCCATGGGCTTGTCCTCTTGATTTAAAGCTTTTCTTGAAAGTTAAACCGTTAACTTGAAGCAGAGAAATACCTTGACTCATGCAGTTCGCAGGTGCTGGAAAGTATACTCCCAGTAGCTGGGCTTGTTTCCTGCTTAAAGATGGGCATTGGTATGGGGTAGAAGAGGAGTAGTAAAGAAGAGGCCATCTTGGTGGGGATGCAGCTGCGTGGGGTGGGTGGTGAGGGATGAGGGGAAAGGACACTTTTCATTGAAATGAAAGGTTTGTATAGGGGCACTGAGATGGTCGAGAGTGCTGGCTTGCATTACTGTCGACATTATGTGACAACGTAAGATTTGGGTAGTATTTGGGGTTATTAGTGATCAAGAGCAGCGTATGTGGTAAATTGATCTGGCAGTCATGTATGATGGACTGAGGGAGCCTGGATCAGAATGAGAAACTGGTTAATTTGGGATTACCAACTGGTGACCTGCATGTTGCTTTGGTTCACATGTTATTTTTGAAATCGGAAGGTTCTCTTAATCCGAATTTCTTGCTCATCATGGATAATTGAAAGATCTGCTATCACATTCTCCCCACTAATAAACATTTGGCTGAAACTGAGAAACAGCTGTTCCCAGTCCCTGTTGCTCTATACTAGGTCCCTGACACTCCTTTATGTAGCTTGATACTTTATATTGCTTTGATAACTGGAGGAAAGGGACATTAAGAGATAGCAGGAAGGAAGAAAGAAAGCACAAGATTTGGTGACACAGTGTCAACAGAACAGTTATAGTAGGAGGAAGTTTGGGGTGCAAGATAGTGGAGTTTAGGTAGCTTTTATTTTTACAGAGTGACTCATCCAAGGAGAATGCTCCATGTTGATTTTTCAGGTGTTTTTGTAGAAAATTCAGGATTTTGGTGAAGTTTGCTTGTAGAGATAAGATACTCTGAAGTCTTTAATTAAAGAAAATTTTTTTTTTTTTTGAGACCAGATCTCGCTATTTTTGCCTGTGAAGCACAGGCTCACTTTGCCCGGGGTACCACAGACTCAAGCAATCCCCAGCCTCAGCTTCCCAGGTAGCTGGGATTACATGCGTGCGCCACCATGCCCAGCTATTTTTTGGGGGACTAGGTCTCGCTTTATGCCCCTGGTGGAACTCAAACCATGATCCCTGGCTCCGGCTTCCTAGGCTGCCACTTCCAGGCATGTGCCACCATGCCTGGCCTTTAATTAAAGATTTAATGGGATCTTCCCATTAATATTCTGATTCCACCTGAAAGAACTGTGTGACCCTTTCCTGCCCCCCCCCCCAAACTAGCTGGTGAGTATTCACATGTTAGGAGGCTTTGGAGCCTTTTTTAAGGGTAAGGGATAGACTTAATGTTAATTGAAGTTAATTGACCTAGCAGATATGAGTACATGGAGGGAAAAAGATTTAATAGATATCTACATTCTTAATGTGCTTCTTTTAATGAATATACCTCTTTACTGGTAAAAAGAAATACCTACCCCAATTGTGGGGTTATGAGTTGAAGCATACTCATATTACTACCCTCCCCACCTAACTTCTGGGATCCACGCTCCAGGAAAAAAATTCTTTATTGCTTCTCATTTATTATCTCCTCCATGTCTTAGATTGTGAAGACATGAGGAGCTGTCCAGCTAAAGGTGCCTTAATTTTTTACAACTGCACTTTTACTACTTGTATGATGATAGGATGCTTGGATTTTGAGGGTCACTGAATGTTTCTCTCTAAAACACAGCAACTAATGCGTAATGTTAAAAGTCTTTTGTATATGTAGTCCATTAACCCAGAGCAAGGCAATCAGACCTACCTCCCATTACTCAACATTTCTGAGTATTTCATGTATGGGATTTATAATAATAAAGATACATTTTAAGAACTGTAACTTGTCTTATTTGCTTTTTATGAATGTATCTAATAGAGTTTTGAAAATATTGATTTCATAGTTTGAAAAATCTACACGATTCTGGCTTTGCTGATACTCTTGTGTTAAGTCTTAAGAAAATTAGAAATAATAAAGCAAGTAGGAAAATAGTGCACTGAGAGAAATGAATTGAAAATTGGGAAATTTCTCAGTTCATAGTAGAATTCAGAAAATGGTATAAGCTCAGTGTATTAAAAAGAATTTGTCAACTCTCAGTGATTACTTAAAATATTATATAGTTGCTTAACTGCTGTGACCAAATTGTCTAAGCAATCATTGGTTTCAAAATAATCTGGAGAATGTGTTTATTATAAAAGTCAGAAAGTATTGTGTTATATTTAGTATCCTAGAATGGTTTCAAAGCCAATTGCTAATAAAGGAAATGTTTTCCTCAGGGAACCATGCTTATAATTTTAAAGTCCAAAGCACAGTATTGTTGCCAAGCTGAGAAGCATGGAATTTAAGCTTTGGGAATGACCCTTTTCCTGCCTAACTATGTTTTTTCCAGTGGAATTTAGGAAGGAAAAGGATAAAATGAGGGCCAAAAGATTGGCGTCTTACAATTTATTATATGATTGGGAAAAAAATATGGCTGGGTTGATGTTTCAGTAGGTTTTGCTTTGGAGGTCATTGTGGAGGTTCTTGGGTTTTCTTCTGTACTTAGATGCTGGAGTGCTAAGTAGACTTGTTTACGTGTTCGAAGTCTTCCTTTGTAGCTCTATGCAACCAGTATGGAGAGGAAATAATGACATCATTCAGAAAAGGGTGTTTAAATTTTAACTGAAGATAGTGGTTAAGAGCAGAGGCTTAAGAGTCAGCTTCATTGTCTGCTACTTAGCAGCTATGTAAATCTGTAAATCTTTAAAGGTGAGCAAATCATTTAACTTCTACAAAGCTTCAGTTTGTCCATCTCTGAAATGGGGGTGATAAGATAGCATGTGCTTTAGGGGGTATTTATATGGATTTTTTTTTTTTTTTTGAGACTAAGTCTTGCTATTTTTGCCTGTGGAACTGCAGGCTCACGTTGCTCGTGGTACCATGAACTCACGCAATCACCAGCCTCAGCTTCCCAGGTAGCTGGGATTACAGGCACATGCTACCATGCCTAGCTATTTTTGGGGGACTAGGTCTTGCTACTTGCCCCCGGCAAGACTCGAACCGTGATCCCTGGCCCTGGCCGCGGCTTCCTAGGTTGCCGATTACAGGCATGCACCATCATGCCTGGCTTGGATATTTATATGGATTAAACTAGTAGCATGTTACATATATTGGGTGGGGATTGTCAGTTGTAATAAAGTGTTAGTTATTGTTGTTACAAGCTTTAACTGTATAAGAAGGTCATTGTATATGACTACCTTCAACACTAGCTACAATATATATTACAATAGTGGTGCATAATAAAAAATTGTTTCTAATAGACTTTGAGTGAACTATTAAATAAAATTTTGGGGAGCAGCAACTACTACAAATGTGGAAAAAATGCTAACTTGCAAAAAATTTCATACATTGAGAAATAATTTGGATATTTAAAAAAATAGGACTTCCTTTTGTGGGTGGTGGCCAGCACGGAGAGAGCACCATGAGTTCATTGGGTACACTAGCATAGTACAAGGTGGTGGGTATTTTGTGCCCAACTCCAATCACTGCCTGTAGCCGTAGCCCCTCTACTGCATCTCCCTCACTTCCCTATGCACACACACACCCCCATCCACCCACCCCCACCAAAGGTTACACACACACACACACACACACACACACACCACACACCCACTCACACCCCCTCTCAAGGGTTGCTTCTGGTACTTTGTCTCAACTGAAGATGATGGAGAAGAGTTAAGGGTGAAAAAACGTGTGGACAGGTTTTTGAAAGGGAACCCCTGTGCTGGCATCTGGCTGCCCTAGGTCTTCTGCAGCGGCAGCAATAACTTGGACTGAGAGGTCTGGCCCCTGACCATTATGGGCACCCAGTGCTGCTGCCTGCTCCAGGCCCACTCCATCCAGTTCTTGAGGGTAAAGGAGATCTCGTGGTCAAGCTGTTATTCCATGACTCCAAGATGTCAAGAAGAGAGTATCGTACCCTTGACCTTGCTCAAGGTTATACAGCTGAGATGCAGGATTGTAATAGTATAGAGGTTTTCTTGTTCCTGTTTTTTTTCTTGGGATGCATCAGATTGACTGACAGAGTATAGAATTAATTTACATACGTTAAGATTTTCTGCAGATTGGCTTGATAGAAAAAAAAGCCCAACTGTCCATTGTTATTTGGCTATGAAAATAGATAAAGAGCAAAATAAATTAAAACTGCCAAGACATACAAAAGGTTAAATTCTCAGGTAGTATAATGTGGAGATGTTTTGAAAAAAAATTTTTTGTTAGAGAAAATGGAACAGGTCTGGTTTTCCCAGTTGTTGGATGACCTGGTGATTTATGCATTTTGAAGCCCATCTATGGAAACAGCCACCAGGGAATCCTTCAGTGGAACTCCCAGCTGGCTCCTCGCTCTGAGCAGGCTATTGAGAATAAATGCTTTCTGGTTGATGACTCTCATCTCGGCATGAGAACTGTTTGTTCTAGCATCAGTTCTTCAATATTCAACACACCTCTTTAGGACATTATCTCATCGATGTCAGCTCTCTCTGGTGTCCATAGCTCTGAGGAAGGCCTGGTATGTATGCACTTGAGGAAAATACTCAGGACTTTATACCACTCCAAATCCATTGTTTCTATTAATTTGAAGAAACCACCTCATTTTGAATGTATCTGGGAAACTTTTGAAAGGACACCAATTTTACAGTGCATATAGTCGTCCTTTAAACTGTTGGGGGAAATATCACATATATGGTCTGCATGCTTTGACCCCTTTCCTAGGATGCAGATAGATGGAGTGTATTGAGTTTGTTATTGTCCAAGTAGGCTTGCTGAATAACTGTCCAGCACAGAGCGCCTGAACTTTTATTCTGTGCTGTGACAACCTTCCAAACCTTCCTGATGGGTGCTGGAGGCTGCAGGGTGAGAAAGCATGGCCTTTTCACAGATTGTATTGGCTCTGGTTTGGAAGAGGTAGAGGATCTTGACTTTTGATTTTGCCAGGTCCTGGTGTTGCACAGAGTTCTTGCCTTTCAAACCTTGTTTCATGCTGATTGCCTGATTGGGGTGATAGTGTGGCGCCATCAAAGACAGTTTGCCCTGCCAGTACCTGATCTTTGTTCCCATGCTGTTTTCCCCAACCATGGGCATGGCCTAGGGCCCAATAAGGTGAATGACCTTTCAAGTAAAGTTAAATTTTATTATGTAATTTTGACAACGGAATGTGTTGTTAGGAATTTGGAAGGTGCCAAGTGTACGCACAGCCTCCCTTCCTCCTGTCCGGCTCTCTTGTCCAGAGGCAGGCCCCTCTCTTAGGTTGTGGTGCTTGGGAGCACCTCTTTTTGGTACTGAAGGCCCTGATCTGTCCTTTCAAAATTAGATGTCATTTTGAGTAGTCCACCTTCAGCAGCTGTTCTTTTGCGCTAGGGTCCTCTCCAGAGTATCGTTGGGCTTCTCTTGAGACCTAGGGTTTGCTGGGAGCACTCTGCTCTGGGTCAGTCATTGGCACCACACCCCTTAGGGGGAGTGTGGACCATAACCCCACTGTCTGTGTCCTGTTGAGTCCTGTGGTTTCAGTGGTAATTCCTAGGTGCGTGTTTCTCACCACAAACTTACTTTGTCTCAATCTAATTTTCTTTGGTTTGAATGTTGACCTCCTGTCTGCTCTGCAAATAAAATCAGCTCTCTTAGTTACTCTGCTTGCGGTTTATTAATTGCTATGTCTCTGTACCCTGGCCTAGTTCAAGTTGCAGGTGCTACCCGGATTTATCTTTTGCTCTTGTTTATTTCACACATAATGCAGTTTATTCCTGCTGCTCTTATAAACCCTTCTGATTGAGCTCCCTTGCTTTAGGATCTCATCTCAGCCCCTTCTAGTGCAGATGTTGTATGTATCTTCTAGTAGTTCTGAAACCACACCATGAATTTAAAAAATAAAAATTCTGCCAGGCATCATGGCACATGCCTGTAAGCTTCAGCCTATGAAGCAGCTGGGGTTGGGGATCGCAGTTCAAGTCCCACTTGGGGCAGTATAGCAAGACCTAATCCCAAAAAAAATAGCTGGGCATGATGGCGCACACCTGTAATCCCAGCTACCTGGGAAGCTGAGGCTGGGGATTGCTTGAGTCTCTGGTACCCTGGGCAATGTGAGCCTGCGGTTCCATGGGCAAAAAAAGCAAGACCTAGTCTCAAAAAAAAAAAAAAAAATTCTGACCCCTATATCAGGGTCTCTTAAACTTTTTCCATGATAACATCTATCTTGATTATTCCCTTCTGCTTCTCCGTCATGGTTCTTTTTTTTTTTTTGAGACTAGGTCTTGCTATTTTTGCCCATGGAACTGCAGGCTCACGTTGCCCCCGGGTACCACAGACTTCAAGCAATCCTCAGCCTCAGCTTCACAGGTGGCTGGGAATATACGTGCGTGCCACCATGCTCAGCTATATTTTTTGGGGACGAGGTCTCGCTACTTGCCCCTGGTGGGACTCAAACTACGATCCCTGGCCATGGTATCCTAGGCTGCCGCTTACAGGCATGCACCACCATGCCCGGCTCCGTCATGAATCTTGACTCTTAGTTGTCCCAGCCTCCGAAATGTGCTTTCTTTCTGTTTTCCCTTTTCCTATTGCTATTTAAATCATATTTCCCCCATCCCCCCAAATTCATTTTAGATAGTTTATCTCAGTACTTCATGGCATGGTTTATTCACAGTAATATATGCCTAAAGAGACTGGACTCCACCTATAGTCTTGTCATTCAGAGAAACGTTTCAGTGTGTCTCTTTCTCCTGCATATTGTACCAAGCATATTGCCACCATGCATGATCTGATAGCTTGCTTCTGCTTCTTTATGTTGTCGGAAGCATTTCCCCACAACACCAAGGTTTATTAGGGTTCTTTGTAAATAGTATTTTAAACTTATTAAGAAAGAAACATGAAAATGGAAAGTATTCATTATAGAAGCACCAAAAAGGAAATTGCCTTAATTCTGACACTCAGATAACCTCTGCCAGTGTCTTTGTATATATGCTTTCTTTTCTGAACACACTGCACACCCTTGCCCAAAATATACTACTACTTTATAACTCAGTCCTTTTTAAATTAAGAATATGCTGTAAATATTGTCTAGGTCGTTAAACGTTTTAATGAATGTGTGTCACTTCTGACTGTATCTTTAATTTATTGAACCTACCAGAGATTTAAGTTGCTTTACTTTTTGTGGGAAATGCCCTTGTTACAAATAAACAACAAACCCCTTTCTGCAAATGCATGATAGCCTTCCATAAGTTCTATATTTAGAACTACAGACTCTAAAACAATTGTACATTGTTTAAACCTTTGATACAAATAAGTTCTTTCCTTCCCAGTAAATTTATAACTAGTAAATTTGTAACTACCATAACTGCATGAATTGTTCTTGGGGACATTCCTCCATCCTCAGGAATACCCAGTATATATGTATGTATGTGTGTATGTATGTATGTATGTATGTATGTATGTATGTATGTATGTATTTATCTGAATAGTGGGGCTTAGCATAGGCATTATCGTACATTTCCTGTGCTAACTGTACCTTAGAGGAACCATAGTTGATGAGAAATTTCTTTACAGAATAAATGTAATAGGAGTGACAGGTTTAGAATATTACTATTTCCAACCCTCATTAATTTAATAGAATGGGGCAATAAGCTTCAATGTTGCCCCACCACAGAGACAGCCAGATGTTGTGAAGCTCCGTATGACTGCCTCCGCACTGCTTCCACTCTGCCTGTGCATGAATCCTGTCCAGAACATACCTGACTCTGATGAAGACTCCATTTCTAAGTGCTAGATGACAGGAGATTTAGGGGGCAGAACACGTTGAAAAATCCTACTGGACAAATGACTTGATTTCTTTAGAAAATAAATGGGGAGACATTCCCTCTCCCTATTTCTAAGAAAAAAATGGAAAGGAGTGACAGATACAGAGGAGAAAGTCTTCAGGTTCAAAACTTATGACATAGTATTTAGGTCCAGACTAAGCTGGCAAAACTTATGACATAGTATTTAGATCCAGACTAAGTCGAACTGCTATACAGAGAAAATATTGAAGTGAATGCTTACATTTGAGTATTGGATATTTAATATAAAAGAATAGTTCATTTTGATAGGTGTGATAATAATATAGTGATATTTAAAAGGCTGTTAAAAAGCAGTAATCATAAAGGCAGCAGTTGATGAACTGAGCTACATTAAAATTAAGAATTTGTTTATCAAACTATTGAATGAGAGCAAAGGAAGACCACAGATAATGAGAAGATATTTATAAAAAAAACTACACCTGACACAGGATTCACTCAGAATCTGTAATGATTTTCTCAAAATGAAAATATGAAAAAGGATGACAGAAAAATAGACATTCAAATTGGATGATTTTATGATAACATGGATGGACTTAGAAGAAATCATATTAGCAGAAACAAGTCAAAAATAAAAAAGAAAGGCTAGGCATGGTGGCGCATGCCTTTAAGCTTCAGCCTGTGAAGCGGCTGGCGCCAGGGATTGCGGTTTGAGTCCCGCCAGGGCCACGTAGTTCCAAAAAAATATAGCTAGGTGTGGTGGCACGCGCTTGTAATCCCAGCTACCTGGGAAGCTAAGGCTGGGGATTGCTTGAGTCTGTGGTACCCTGGGCAACGTGAGCCTGCGGTTCCACAGGTAAAAATA
>PVHY01020106.1:0-18841 GCA_004024945.1 Uropsilus gracilis | reverse complement strand
AGCAGTCCCCAGCCTCAGCTTCCCAGGTAGCTGGGATTACAGGCGCACACCACCACGCCCAGCTATTTTTTTGGAACTAGGACTCGCTATGGGCCCCAGGCGGGACTCGAACCGCGATCCCTAGCCCTGGCCGCTTCATAGGCTGAAGCTTACAAGCACGAGCCACCATGCCCGGCCTCACGCTGTCTTCTTGTCATCTTCAGGTAGCAGGAACTTCATGGTGCCGGACCCAGCCAAGTTCACTTTCTTTTCAGGCCTAACTTTTGTACAGCCTCGTCCAGACACAGGTCAAACTCAGCAAAGCAAACTCCAACACGGAGTTCAAATCTGCAAACTCCTTATTTGCCATTAGCACACATGTGGCTAGTCCAGGCCAGCCAAGGGCTAAAGGCCCCCAGCGGCCACATCGCCAAGCTCACATGGTTCACATCTCCATCTTAGAAAATGGGCGAAACCAAATCACTCTCCTCCATGAATCTGTATCGGATCTCCATATTGCAATCGATTCTCCCATGTGACTTCTCTGGCGTGCAGTGAGGTTTGACTTCTGGGAGAAAGATTTCTGGCATTCTTTACACTCATGGAGTTTCTCTCCTGTGTGAATTCTCTGGTGACTTGTGAGGACTGAATTCCAGGGGAAAGTTTGGCTCCATTCTTGACACTCACAGGATTTCTCTCTTGTGTGAATTCTCTGGTGGGTACAGTGAGGGTTGACACGCAGGAGAAAGTTTTCCTACATTCTTGACACTCACAGGGTCTCTCTCCTGTGTAAATTTTCTGGTGTACAGTGAGGTCTGACTTCCTCAAGAAAGTTTTGCTACATTCTTGACACTCATAGGGTTTCTCTCCTATGTGAATTCTCTGGTGTCTCTTGAGGTATGAGCGCCTTAAGAAAGTTTTCCGGCATTCTTTACACTCATGGGGTTTCTCTCCTGTGTGAATTCTCTGGTGCATAGTGAGGTCTGCCTTCCAGGAAAAAGTTTTCCTGCATTCTTTACACTCATAGTGTTTCTCTCCTGTGTGACTTCTCTGGTGTACAGTGAGATGTGACTTTTGCAAGAAAGTCTACATTCTTGCTACATTCTTGACACTCATAAGGCTTCTCTCCTGTGTGAATTCTCTGGTGATTCCTGAGGAGTGACTTCCGGGAGAAAGTTTTCCTACATTCTTGACACTCATAGGGTCTCTCTCCTGTGTGAATTCTCTGGTGTTCAATGAGCTGTGACTTTTGCAAGAAAGTGTTGCTATATTCTTGGCACTCATAGGGTTTTTCGCCTGTGTGAATTCTCTGGTGTCTCTTGAGGTTTGAGCTACTTAAGAAAGTTTTGCTACATGCTTTACACTCACAGGGCTTCTCTCCTCTGTGACTTCTCTCATGTACAAAGAGGTGTGATTTTTCGTAAAATGCTTTCCTACATTGTTTGTATTCATAGGGCTTCAGACCTCCGTGGATTCTCACATGTCCCTTGAGATTTACCTCCAAGGAGAAAGTTTTCATATATTTCACACCTCCATAGGGTTTCTCTCCTATAACAGTTGTCTGATTATTTTTGAATGTTGATTTCTCACAGACCTTCCAACTTCCATAAGGTTGTTCATCTGTTTATAAATTACATTTAATGAGAACATATATTTCACAGAAACTCTTATCAGAAAAATCGTATTGACTATTCCTCTCTTGAGAGCTGTAACAATAATTACTGTGTATTATGGCGTAATTAGTTGATGAAATTATTCCAACTTAGATTGCAACTGTGATGTGTATATTCAAATAGCTATGAAGCATCAATTTCATTGGGTTTCTCATTTTCCTGCTTCTACATCTACGGTGAGCCTCCTCTAGGGGAGTCTCACAGTGGGAACTGACATTTCCCCGGTCACCCCATATCATCACACCCCAGGCCATCCCTCCCATAACACACGAGACTGACCACCCTGCAGTTTGGACCTAGGGAAGCCATCGGTGATGAACAGGCCCATGTGGCAAGTACTCCTAGACTCGCCCTTCCCACCTCCCCACCCAACATGACTGACCTGAGAGTTGCTGGTTTGCAGGGTTCTCTGCAGTCCGTGGCTCTGCTCCTGCTTCCTGCCTGAAGGTCATCTCCGGTTTCTTGATACAAAAACCTGCCGATGAGAAATAAGGGCTTGTCCCACTTTGAGGTTTCATGGCTTTTGAAAACAACAGCCACAAAGTGTGAGTCATTTAATGAATTTTTTCTGTTTTCTTTCTCTGCTGAACACATCTGGCCACAGATACTGGGCCCTCATTCCCAAGCTCCTGCTCCTGACTCACTGCTGCTCATTCTCACCAAGGCACAGGCCAGCGAGGCAGGACACTGCAGCCATGGCTTTTAAAGATACTAGACAGAGAGAGGCCCACGGGGACAGACATGGCCAAACACTCAGTGATGATTCTCAGCAGCCGTGACATGACATTGTGGAGAAGGTGCAAAGGAAAATAACCTCAACATTAAAGGACCAGCACAAACCTCAGAAAGACAGAGAATTCTTCCCCATAGGGGAAGAATTGAAGACTCACGGCCGTTTTCAGCTGAGGCCCCAGCACCTCACTGACTGTCAGTGCTTCTTGATGGGCAGAGAGGACTCTATCCGGGCAGAGCTGAAACTGGGTGGGAACAGACACACTGAGAGGGGAGGGGCTCAGAACTAAATCTGGACACTATCTGGACTCTTACACCCATGTGCACAACTGCAAGACAACTCAAGTTCAGAGAACAATGGTAAGATTTTTTTTAACAGACAAGGAAAACCAGAGTCACTGAAGCCACATGTGGCCAGTCATCACACCTCGGTTACTGTCCAGCCTTAAAAGCAAAAGCCACATGTCAAAGATGGCATCATCTCACCACACCAGACTCGAAACAAGAGCTCCAGACAAAGGACTATACTTCCAAGATGGCGTCTTCTGTGCCCCAAACAAAAGGCCAAGATGGTGTCTCACCTCACTAGCTTTACCTCTCCTGTCTCAGGAGACACAAAGCCCAGTTTCCAGCAGCTCTGCCTCGCCTCTTCTCTGGGAGGGCCACAGACTCTGTCTCCAACAAGGTAACTTCTCTGAGGGGTCCAAACCCTAGTTACCAAGCAAAGATTTGTGCTTGAGTTTTCAGCAACTGTGTCCTCTTTCCCAGGGTAGCCAAATACTGGGCTGACTGACCCCTGCCAGCCAATTTCAGGGTCCAAGCACAAAGAAGGCGATTTGGGGCTGAAGTCCAAAAATCACACCCCTTTCTCTCAAGTCTGCGCTTGCCATCCTCTCCTCAGAATCTCCACGCACACTGCCCTTCCCATGCCCCCAGGGCCTGTCTCATCTAGCTTGTTTCTCCTGGCCAGAGCTCGCTCCCAGGGGCACTGCCTACACTGGACACTGGCTCACAGCCTGGCCTTTCAGCCCACGGTCACAGAGCCAGGATCTGAGCCGGAGCCCCACTGAGGTGCTGACAGCCAGCTGTGAACTGATGGTCACTTGTTTATAAAAAGTTGCTCAGATCGGACGTGGGAGTCGAAGTCCCCCAGTGTACCCTCACTGCACCCTAGGCTGCAGGTAGGATGGGGGCAGGGTGAGTCCTGCACCACCAGGGTCTCAGGATTGTGGTGTCTAGATCTGGGGTCACAGCCTCTGACTCCAGGGGGACTGGGGGGATCCCTCGGTTCACGGCCACTTTAATCAGGCCTGCATTGGAAACGAGAAAACCAGCACTACAACTGAAGACACACAGGAGAGGGGGAGTAAATGCCTTGGATGCACTCACCATCTGGGGAGGACCCACACAGAGCATGGTGGTAACCACAAGGGACAAGACTATGAGATGAACTATTGGGGTGACCTGTCACAGAACTCCACCTTCAAGGTCTCTGGGGCTGGAGAACAACCCCTGATCCAGAGATGTGGGCAACATGAGCACACGCCTTCCTTTTCTAATCAGTGGAGGAGGAAAGCCACAGAAGTGAGGCGGGGACCCTATGGCAGAACCGCAAACCCCAAGGGTGGAGAGGAGCTGGACCCACTACCTGCTGGAGTCTGTCCCCACCGAGGAACCTCTCCACGGCCAGTTGCTAAGTGCGGGGTTCCCAACACTGGAACTATAAGCTCGGAAGCAGCACCATGAGACAGACGTCAGAACGGAGGAGACAGCCAGCATGGATGAGGAGGCACGGAGCCCAGTGACCACAAGGGTCTGTAGAAAGGGGACCGTCTCCTCTACCACAGGAAGTACCAGAATTGAGGTGGCTGAACCTGCCTGTGAAGGGATCCTGACGTGCTTGGCCTGGCCATCCGCCTCACTCCTGGAGAGGAGAGCAGCCTGGCCTGTCATGTCCCAAGAGCTCAGGTCCTCCCCCAGGAGAAGGACATGGCTCCAGGAAAGAAAAAGAAGAGTCCAGTGGACCATGCAGCAACCAATAACTTGCAGCGAGAGAGGAGCTGGAGTGACCAGAGTGGGGGATGGTGTTCAGGGCCCTGGTACACGGATGCGTTACTTATGGGTGGGCCATGCCCAAGGGGAACAAAACTACACAAACATGGGGTGACCTGTCACAGAACTGTTATATGGAAACAAGAAAACAAAAAACACTAAAAAAAAAAAGCTCTTTAATATAGGGCAAACTTCAGCCTCTCAACACCAAACTATACACTCATTCTCATTGGCCTGGAATCTTAGCACTTAATTTTTAATTAAAATTTTAATCTAAAGACCGGCACAGTGGCTCGTGCCTGTAAGCTTCAGCCTACAAAGTGGCTGGGGCTAGGGATCGTGGTTCGAGCCCCACACAGCTCCTGGGGGAAGGTGGAGACTGCAGCTGAGGTGGGTGTTGGCTGCACAACCAGGGATGATCTAAACGCTGATGAACTGGATGCAAAGTGGCCAAAGTGGTGACGTTTGATCTGCGGATCCTGAATCACAAACAACTCAAAGCAAAACTACCCAGAATCCCATGAGACAGGGCCTGACCCACACATCCGCTCCCAACTGCTTTTAAGCAATGAGTTGAAACTTCAGATTTAAAAACAGCTGACTAAAGAGTTTGTGAAGCTAAAGGCACATCTGAGCCAGAATTAGTTGTGTGTGTTAATGAAACAAAAGTCACACGAATCTACCGAGACATGAGCGTTTTCTGTGTTCCCTGCGTCTGCTCCAGCATGACGTTGTCTTCACCCCTGTTCGCACCACGTATTCAGTGAAACTTGTACAAGGTGACTTGGCTGGATGGGCAGCTGGGGCCTCTGACCATAGTGGCCTGGTTTGCGACTCTTAAAGACTCACGAGAAAGGACATATAAAAAGAGAGATGTGGGAGATGCGAGAATGGTGGCTAGTAAGGAGCAGCCCGGGAGTTTGGGTTGGGTGGAAGCCCCTGGAAGAGTGAGCTGGTAGTGGCGAGGAGTCAAGGTGGGAGAGTGGATGGCAGAGGAGTAGCCGGTTCGGAGTCAGGTGCCAGAAAGGCAGGTCACCTTGGGGCTGCTGAAGGCAGGCCGGTGAATGTGGCCAGATGTCGCTGAAGCTGGGCCTAGTAAAGAAGGCGTGTGGAGCCGCAGCAAGGTGGCTTATAAAGTTGGGACCTGGGAAAGCCAGATGTGGAAAGCCGATTCTGCATCAGTATTTGCTGGAAAAGTCTGAAGAGCGGAGAAGCAGAGCAGCTCGGAACACGGGAGGAAGACTGGACTTTGCAGAGTGTCTGCTCCGGTTTGAAGGGGCAAAGGGACACCATCTTGGACGTGTTTTTGGGTCCTTGGGACTAAAAATGGTGGCTGGGATCAAGATAACTGGACACTTGTAGCATGTCCTGTCCACTCTGGGCAGAAGCTTCCAGACCTGCCACCCCCAGGGCTAAGTCCCACTGGTCGCCCAGCTGTGAAGAGCTGACCGTGGGCTGCAGGGTGGGGTGGGGGTAGGGATCATCTCCCAGCTAGGATTCCTGTACGTGTGGGTGCCTGAGACAAACCAGGGGTGAGGACAGGTGCTGGTGCCGGAGGGGCCCACACGCCACCTGGGGGGAGCCTCCAGGAGCCCCCGAAAGCCACCACCACGGAGAGACAGGTCCTCTGGCCCCCCAACACTTTTTTGGGTACAGGCTGTCTCCCCAGGCACCTCAGAGTCTCCAGCCCCGCCCCCCAGGACTCCCCCTGAATGCCTGGAGCCTGGAGACTCTCTCAGGTCCTGGGGACCCTGGGGCTGCTTCCCCAGCAGCGCCCACGTGGGCAGCCTGGCATGCCCAGGTGCGTGGGCCAAGCTTCGGGGCGCCTCACCCGCCACTAGCGCGCACCCGCCGGCGCCCAGCCTGACTCCCCTCTGAGCACTGCGTTCGGGCCAGGCTCTACCCCACTGCACCCCGCAGCGCACCCCGTGACCCGCAGTCCACTCCAAAGCTCCGGCTTCGCCCCCGGGGCTCGGTGGCCCACCCCGCCTCGCCCCGCCTCACGCCCCCCCCCCCCGCCCTGCGGACGCGTGACTCCACCCCTCACCCCCCACCTCCAACGGGTGCGGACACCCGGGGCCGGGCGGGGCGGCTGCGCGGGCCTGGGAGCCGCCCGCACGATGAGGGGAGCGGAGCCGCGGGGCGCCTGTGGGCTGGGGCCACCCCCAGACCGCATCCTCCTCCGAAGAGTCCCTGCGGGCCGCGCTCCGTGAGGAGGAGGAGGCGGCGCCCAGAAGTCGGGCCTGCCCGGCCAGGCCCTGGCCCCGCCCCGCCCCTGGCCGGCCCCCAACCAAAACCCCGCGGGCTCCGAGCTCCAGCGAGGGCCGAAGGGCTCTGCGCGGGGACCCCACAGGGGCGGGGCGCCAGGCACCGCACCCCGAGCCCGCCTGGGCCCCTGCTCCGGCCCCGCGCCCGCTGCTCGGCCCCGCGGACCCTGCGGTCCAGCGTCGGCCGTTTCTGCCGCGACTTCCCGGCCGCTGGTACCGCCCCCACCCCCCAGGGCCCTCCGGGGCCCCGGCCTCACCCTCCCCAGTAGCTGGACGTCGGGCGTTGGGGTCTGTTCCGCGGGCGGCGGTGGACTCGGGCAGGAGGACGCGCAGTGAGGAGCAGAGCAGCAGGACGTGGGGCCCCAGGCCGGGAGGGCACGTGCCCACGGGGCCGGGGGCCTGGGGCGGTTCCGGCAGGGACTGGGCGGGCGGCCCCGGGGGGCGTCAGTAGCCGGGGAAGAGGCGGCGTGGGGGGGGGGAGACCGACGTGACGAACGGACACGGCGTTCAAGGCCAGCGCCCCGCCCTCCAGACCGGCCTTTCTTTGGTTGCGCCTCGGCGCCCCACCTGCCGGGGCTGACAAGGGCCGGTCACCAGCCGAGCCACCTGGCCCCGCTGGGGGCAGCGCGGCTGACGAGCGCCCACCTCTAGCGCGACCAGCCTTCGTGTGACTCGCAGCCTGTCCACAGGTGTCCGGAGAAGGAAGGGGCGAGGCCAGCCTGAGCCTGGGGCGCCCCCACCTCAAGGACACGGAGACCCGCCCGCCCTCGTTGTAAGTGCCCTGATGGCTCCGGAGAGCCGGCCGGGCTTCCAGACGGGGCTCTGCCGCGCTCCTCCGCCCACGGATTAAGCCGCTTCCTTCTCAAACCCCAGGCCTGGCTGGGTTCTTGCTTCCCGGCCCTAGTTCAGGGGTTCCAGGCGGCACCTGAAGGCGGGGGGCACTGGCCGGCTTTCCCTGTGCCCTGCTTGCGCACACGGGTGCCCGCAGGAAGCTCGGGGATGTTATCTGCGACGTTTATGGTCTTAGGAGTTCGGTTACTGCTCGTGTAGTTGCTAAGTAACCGTGAGAATCGGCTTGACCTTACTTACAGGGTAAGACGCTAAAGGCTAATATCCTGTCACCGTCGTGACTCCGTTGTGACGCGCGTCGTGACGCGCGGGCGCTCAACACACCAGGACTCCGACCGAAGTGCAAAGCAGCAGGTTTGTTTGCAAAGACGCCAGTGCCCCGGGATCCCCAAGCCAGGTGGGAGGAGACCCCAGCAGTCTTTGCTAGGACCTTTTATAGGGCAAAGCCACCACCTACACCGACTGTCCAGCAACGAAGGGGGCGGCGGGGGCGGCGAGCATGATCCTGGAGCTGCCAGGAAAGGGCTGCCTGTGTGGTGAACTGGTCAGCGGGCGCAACTATGGTGCAAGAGCTGGGGCGTGGAAACGCCGGATGTCCGCGCCTGGGATGTCTGAGCTGCCGGCGCAATAAAATGGAGTCTTAACTAAGATGGAGTGACTGGTTCACTTACCCTCAACAGTCACCTGAAAGGAAAAACTAAAGTCTATCTTCACACGTGAGAAAGCCCATCAAAGAGATGATAGCGTGACAGCTGGTACAAAGCCTGATAGTCTACAAATTAAAATACTAGAGTGGCACTGAGGCACAACGATCGGGTAAAAGCAGGATACCGTAATGTCTGTTGACGCCCAGGAACCTAAGACGCACAGCCCGGGGGCCTCGAAACACAACGGTCTAGAGAACCAACCCGTGACTTACCGACTCGCGCCGACTGGTCCGCGGCCCGGTTTCTCCGAAATCTTCCTCATTCTGTCACATGGGCCTTGTACTACCATCCACGACAGCCCCCGTAGCACCAGGACATGTAAAGTGTACATGACCTTTAGCTCCCTGTCGGGGGGCTCAGCCTTGGGATGAGAATCCGAGTCAGCACCGGTGCTCCCACACCTGCTGCTCGCGGGCTCTGGGGTCGTTTCCTTGGTGCTGCTGTCATCTTAATTTTCAACACTAATAAAGAACGTGATCTAAAAAAGAGAGGTATTTGAAGTGGAAATTTGAAGGTGTTGATAAAACTTAAGAAGATGGCTATTTTTGAGAAATGGCATTAAAAAAAACCAGAAAACAGAAAGAAAATATTGAAGGTGTGAGATACTTTCCTAAGAGAGGTATCTTAGGGAAATAAGTTTCATGTGCCTGAATGTCTTGCTATGGAACTATTTAAGCTTGATATTAGTTATGCACTTACATAAAACATTTACTTTCAATCTGCAAAATGGACTCGTATTCTTAAAACTGTTTTTACTGTTTTTTACAACAAATTCGAGACTGCTTAAGTAATTTAAATTCTTGGTTCTCATTTATACTCAGCATGGTTAACTGGAAAATCTAGTCCTGTCAGCATTGTTGTACTTGGTTTAAAACAAAACAAAACAAAACAAATATATATATATATTCACCTACTTTTAAAAACCTCCAATTGTTGCTCTGGGTTATTGCTTTATAGAAATCTGTGTATGTTTATTAAGCCTGTGACAAATTCTTTGATACCAAAATTCTGAAATAGTGAAGTTTTGATCAGTAAAATATCTATAGGATGTATTATAAGGACTCTTAATGAATTATTTTGTAGAAAAAAATGCTGAAACCCATTGGGCCAGTCTTGACCTATTAAAACTTCATGGAGAACATTGTTATTTAAAAAAATAGTCACACCTTTTAAGCATATATAAGATCTGATAAAAGTGCTCTAAAAGATAAAGGGTTCTTACAACCTGGTATGGTCCATTATAATATGATCAATCAATTCTGATTATTCTAAAATATAGGTCACACAATTGAGCAAGCTTCATATATAATAGTATATTATTGTAAGCATGGTTGTTATTTATAAAGTCTTATTATTTATAATGGCTACTTGCTGAACTTTGTCTTCAGAAAAATCACAGAAAAGAGACCGCCAGTTTCTGGAAATACAGATTTGTTTTGAAACTGAAAAGTTACTGAGCCTATAAATAAAGCATTGGACTTGTGAAAATTACCAATAGAAGTTGAGGTTTACTACACGGGACAAAGTACGCTGAGGAGAATTTGCATAATTTTAATGACTCTTATATGTATATATATATTTTAAAGATTTGTTTACATTTCTTTTTTTTCTTGCTCTTTGGGTGTTCCTCCCCCCTTCTCTTCCCCCTGTCTGCCCCCCCCTTACTCCATCACTTTTTTCACTGCCAGTTATTAATCAATTTTTAGTCCATTGGATTCTTCCTTTTCTTTCCTGGAGCCACGTCCTTTTTGCCAGGTGTAGACGTGCTTTCCTGGGACACAGTGGCCTGTACTTAGTTTTCCTGACGTATCTTTCTTACAGGTGAAACAGGGTATAATGAAGACTTTCTGACTTTAACTTTAACTGGATACAGCTATCTGCCTGCTTCTCTCTCCAAAGCAGGCTACACACTCTTCATTAGCATTTTCACTGATCACCTTTACCATTGATAGGCAAAAGCCAGCCAACTGCTCTCTGCTTTCAGCTCCAAAAACTGCAGAAAAGAAAAACTTTAAAACACAGTTTAAACTTTCCACTCGTGGGTTCTTACTGAAGCCGGGACCCAAAGATGAACCCTGGACCCAAAGATGAACCCAGTTCCTTTCATTGAGAAAGGAATGTGGGCATTGCAGTCATCTGCACCTGAAAGACAGAGACTAAGACCAGCCCGAGGCCAGTTCCCCCTTTTTAGAGTAAAGTGATTACCTGGGCAGACTTGGGGTTATGTAATGTAGGGTCCTGAGGTCAAGACAGGCCCAGAGGGCAAAGGGAGGTAACACACCAAGGTGGGATGGTGAATGGGAAGCAGGAAGAAGGATAAAAAGAGGGAAGGTGGACCGTAGACATATACAATTTTGGAGAGGAGCGTGGAGAGTGGATTGAGAGCGAGAGCCTGGAGATTGGGATCAGGCGCGGAGGTTTTGGGTCTCAGAAGAAGGACCCAGCTGGGTCCTCTCAGCAAAACAAACTCCAACACGGAGTCCAAATCTGCAAACTCCTTAACTGCATTCAGCACACATGCTGCCAGCCTGGGCCAGCCGAGGGTTGCAGGCCCCCGGTGGCCACCTGGCCAAGCTCACATGGCTCACATCTTTACAAGATGGCCGATTCCCATCTCTCCTTCACTGAACCTCTCTATCCCCTCTCCATATTGGAATCCCAATCGAATCGAAAAATCCTTCTCTTTTTTTGCACACCCTTTATATACCAATTTCCCGCCTTCCAGGAAATCTGTTTCACTTCTTTCTTCCCCCCTGCATCCCCCTGAAGGGAAATTTCAGCTAAGGTCATTCTCCCATTTTAACATTACCTGTCCTTGAAATCTGCAATCTTAAACAGGAGACAATGGGGGGGGGGCACACCCTATCACAGGCAGCCAGTTCATGCATGTTTATATCCTTTCGGTGCCTCCTCCTTTTTACTAGACATCTTCTCCCACTCAGTTTCTGTCACGTTTTGCTTCTTCTTTGCTTTATAGTTCAGCGTCTGACTGGGAGCGTTTCTCCCAGCTGATGTCCGCATATAAAGTTCTTGGTCAGGCTTGTAGGGCAGCTGCCCCGTCTCTGTGGCTGTCCTCTCCCTGTGAAATGGTGATATCCGGTCGGGGCACGAGGCAAAAGCCTCCAAATTGCAAACCCCAAGGTCCGTTTCACCTGCGCCTAGCAGTTGCACCTGTGCCTAGCAGTTGCCACTCCAAATACCAATTAACAACAGGGTTTTATTAACAAGGGAGCTGAACAGGGAGAACAAAACGTCGTGAAAGCCACACGTGGCAGTTATCTTACCCCAGTCACCATTCTCAGACCCAAAGGTCCCCAAGGCACAGTGCATTGACAGTTCCTTTGCCCCTCTGAACCTCAGAGGAAGGCACTTTGGCAAAGTCCAGTCCTTTCGCCGGCGTCTCCTCTTTCCTTTCTTTTCTCTCGGTGTCCCACGCTGCTCGACTTCTCCCAGGCGCTTCAAGCTTCTTCCACGGTGGCTGATGAAGGAATCAGCCTTCCAAATCGCTGGCCGTCTCTAGGTACCAGCTCCCCACAGCACCTTGCTACGACGCCACACTCTCCACGCTGGCCACATTTCTGCCGGCCGCCATGGCTCCTCATCCCCTCCAGCTCACTCTTCCAGGGGGCTTTCTCCTCCAACTCCCACTTCTGGCTGCTACCTGGACGCCGCTCCTCCGGACGCCGCTCCTCCAACTTTTTCCTCTCTCCCCCTCTCGCGGCTTCTCTCTCTGACGCCGCTCCTCCAAATTCTCTCTCTCTCCCCCTCGTGGCTTCTCCCGGACGCCGCTCCTCCAACTTTTCTCTCCCGCGGCTTCTCCTTGGGACGGTGCTCCTCCAACTTCTCTCTCGGCTTCTCCTCTCCTCCTTTTTAAACTGCCACCAGCCAATGGGAGCAGAGTACCTTGTTAAATGCTACAACCTGGAGTGGGGGGGTTAGGGCCACCCAGTTTCAATGGGAGGATGCCCAGCTCACATTGATGGCATCTGAACTGGAAATTCCATTCTCCTCTGGGAATCTCCTGGGTGTATTTCTTTTGTTTCTTTTTTGAGACTAAGTCTCGCTGTTTAAGCCCATGGAACCGCAGGCTCTCCTTGCCCAGGGTGCTGCAGACTCAAGCCATCCCCAGCCTCAGCTTCCCAGGCTGAGATTACAGGCACGCGCCACCATGCCCAGCTATTTTTTTTGGAACTAGGTCTCGCTACAGGCCCCAGGTGGGACTCGAACTGCGATCCCTAGCCCCGGCCGCTTCATAGGCTGAAACTTACAGGCACGAGCCACCATGCCCGGCTCTCATGGGTGTATTTCTAAGACAGTTTGTCTCTATAGTTGGTCTCACAGCCCTGTATCCCCTGGATATGACGTGTTTGTCCTGGGCCTTATTCGTTCTTTTTGATCTCCATCTTCATGTGTATCTACTACTGAATTAGTGATTTTGTTGCTCCTGATGAGGATTGACTGGGTTTGGAGCAATCCAGAAGGGGTGATAACAACTTCCCTTCCCCTAAATCCATCCCCACTCCCCCTTGTTGGCCCATGTGCCAGGCAGCCCGGTCTCCCCCCTCCCCCATTCTGGTGGGGTCTGCAAGGGGAAGGCAGAGCCTCCAGGTGTATGTGGCCTGGCTCCCAAGGGAACCAGGCAAAAATCTAAAACTACATGTGGTTTTTAATGTTTCCCCTTTTTAATCTCTGGAAAGCTTATCTGTAAACTGCATCTTGTTATCAGAAAACGGAGGCATTTGCTCTCCTCTCATCCCAAAATGTTTAGGAAAAAACTTCTAGCAGCATTTCTACTTCTGTTAACAGTGCCTGTCTTTGCATAATCTCAGTAGGAAGTTTCGTTTATTTCTCCTTTAATCAGAAAAGTAGAAATGTTTCGTCACAGGCTGACTGTGATGCTTCTGGGAGCTGATCCCAAGCTGAGCTGAGGAGCTGGAACTGAGAAGCACGGCTGCCCTGTGGCTACCCTGGCTCCTGAGGGCAGGACTGGAAGCCCGGGAATCCCGGGGCCTAGAGGAGAGGAAGCCCCTGGGTTCTGAATCTGCAGTAACCTGTGTGAGAAGCTCCCTCGGGGGCCTCATGAAGTTTCCAACAGAGCAGAGTAACAGTCACAGTTCTGCTAGGTTATTCCGCCCTGTGGGTTCATGCGAACACAGGTAAATGTCACTTGCTGTGGACAAACTGGGATGCGGGCAGGGAAAGGTCATGTGCCAGTGACCTTCTCTCCACAGACCTGGAGTTGTGAAGGGCAGGGGTAGGGCCTGTGCTGAAGGCCCAGCCTCTCCTCCCCTTCCTGCAGATAAACCCCTCCAGGCCTAACTGCCTGGCCTCTTCCCTCCCCCACAGGAGGCCTCAAAGGCAGACCCCTCCCTGCCACCCGGTTAACTGGGATTAATCTCCACCTCTTCCTCTCCCTGGCCAGACTGCCATCACTAACAAGGGCCTGAATTGTGGGGCGCAGGGTCCCTCTGGCTGGGCCGGCCTGGTGTGCGACCCGGCCTGTCTCCCCCTTTTCTCCGCTGGAAGCCCCCCTCCTCCCCTTCTAACTCAAGGTGCCTCCTTCTGATATCGGGTGGCAAAAAACCAGACAAGATGGGGTGCTTACCCAAACTTAGAGGGGAGCAGCTGGCCCTTTAAAGCCAGTCACACACCAGGTTCTTCCCAGGGCATGCATGCAGTAACAAGACCACATAAACTTTAAGAGGGAGACAAAAACAAATTTACCTACTAAGAGGGCAAAGCAAATAAAAGTCACTGAGGGGTACAAGGGAACCCCTTTAGTGATCTTACCACACAGTCCAGTCTCTAGTCCAAGGTGGCATCATCGATCCTTCTCCGAAAGCAGGAGATTCAAATCCAACGAGGAAAACCAGGATGGCGTCATCAATTCTTCTCCAAAAGGTACTGCTCCAGCTCCAAAGTGGCCCGGCATCAGCAAAACTCACTCGATACAGCAACACAGCAAACACCTCAGACACCTCACGTTGAAAACGGCAACACAGCAAACTCTCCTCGGTTCTCCAGACGTCCAGGCTTTGCAGTTTCAAAAGTAAACCAAGTTTCCAAGTACCACGCTTCCAAGACAGCTCACTCAGCTCACAAGTTTTTCCAACATGCTTCCCCGGGCTCCTCACTGGCCCGGGCTGGGGACAGAAGCCCACAGCTTGGCTCCTTCCCTGCCCTGCTGCCCCCCATGGCAGCAGCAGCTCTGAGGCCTCCAGCCTCCTGCTCCTCTCTGCTCCTTACTTCTCCATTCTCCTGTCCTCTTTCGTTCTCTTCTCTACTTGTTTTCTACTCTTTTCCTGTCTTTTTCTGTCCCCTCCCTGATCCTTTAATCCTCTTTTCTCCCAAGAAGGCTTAACTTCCCTTCTCCAAATCTCCACCCACCAATGCTAACAATAGCTATTTTAATATATCAACACCAGTACGGGGTCACAGCATCGCTCCTGCTGCCAGCACCCCCCCACACACCCCTATCCCATCTACCCCTGTTATGCTTGCAGATGGAGTGCTTGTTTTTCTAATAGAGATTGTGGCTCTGAGGAGTGAGAAAATCAGGGGGGACCCCTCCCCCCCAGATAAGTCAGTCCTTTGACCTCAGGTTGACCTTTTACCCCAACCTGCAATGAACCTGACCTTTTACCCCAGGTTGACCTTTGAGTCCAGGTTGACATCTGACCCCATGTTGACCTTTGACCCCAAACTGAACTCTGATCTTTGATTTGGCTAGATTCGATTGAAAACTGTGTTTCAACACTGCCACCGTGGTGCCCAGGGCTTCTCAATTCACTGCAGTTGCCAGGATTACCCACTGCAGAGCAGTGCCCTGGGTGGCTACAGACACTGCACTGCCAAGGCTCCTCACTTGGCTGCAGTGCTCAGGACTTCTCACTGCAAGGCAGTGCCACTGTGGATACCCGGGCTTCTTACTGTACTTAGGGAGCCCCGACTGTCTGTAGCACATCCATTGCAGACCTTTCGCAAGGCTTGAAATACACATCCACATTGCTGACTTTGTCTTTTAAGCGAAGCAGAGGTACAGAAGCAAATTTAGCAGTTAAGACATCCTGACCAGCTTGAAACACTCATCAAGTTAGGACCACGCCTGCTAGGCTATCTGCTATGACCAGGCCTGCCTGCCTTCCCTCTGATGGGAACCATCTACCGTCCCCACGGTGGTTCTGTTTCATCCTGTTTCTCCCTGTTACGTTTTCTCTTGCAGTATTCTCACGGCCAGTTTGTGTAACACAGCCCAGGCTTTTGCTGCTCACCAGCTGTAGTGGCCCATGGCACTCCTGTGCCCTGAGAAGCCCACATACACACAGTGGCTGGAGAAGCCCAGGACACTGCAGTCCAGTGAGAATCCCCAAGGTGTCCCCAACCCACTTGCCTTCAGGGGAAAACACCTGCTGAATGAGGAGACAGACAAGGAGAGTAACAGCTGGAAATGAAGCTATGGACCTCAGCAGGGCTTCCCTCAGCAGGAAGCCAGAAGTCCACTGGGAAGGAATAGCTAAGCCGCCTGAAACCCACCTCATGGCATCTCCCACAAGACCTCTGCCCAAGGGAATATCCCCTCCTCTCTCTTCAGCAGAGGCAGACATGCTCACATCACTCCACAAAACTCCACTCCTGGCCGGGCACGGTGGCTCGTGCCTGTAAGCTTCAGCCTATGAAGCCGCCGGGGCTAGGGATCACGGTTCGAGTCCCACCCGGGGCCCGTAGCGAGACCTAGTTCCAAAAAATAGCTGGGCATGGTGGTGCGCGTCTGTTATCCCAGCTACCTGGGAAGCTGAGGCTGGGGACTGCTTGAGTCCATGGTACCCCGGGCAACGAGAGCCTGCGGTTCCACAGGCAAAACAGCGAGACCTGGTCTAAAAAAAAAAAAAAACCTCCACCAACTCCAAGTCAGCAGTCACCTGAGAGCTCACAGGACAAGCCTGCAGGCAGTCTGCATCTCTTCTGACAGACCAGGTGGGCCAACAGGAGAGAGGGGACCGCATCCAGCTACAGCAGCTGACCCTGAGGCCGTGCTCAGCCTGCTGCACTGGAGAACCATGAGGACTCAGGATTTTGTGAAGCAATTTAAATTTTCTATGCTTGTCTTTAAATATCTTGGGCCCTGGAGGTTTTAAAATGGGTAAAATGGGACATTTATTCACCTTCTAAGGATTTTAGCTTCCACCTCATACTGGAAACCTTAACATGTATTGGATGGAAACGAGAGAGGCAGCTCTCCTGCCGACAGTGACTATGCAGCCTTTTCTTCTCACAGGTCTTTTCTCTTTGCAAAGCAGGAGCGGAAGATGTCTACCTGCCTATATTAATGCGAGTCTCTCCCTTTTCCTTAAAAAAGGGGAAAAAGAAAACTAGATAAATATATTAAACTTAATTTAGGGAACTTTAGATGTTTGGAAAAAATGAGGGTATCTTTGTTTTAAAAGGGGATAAGGCTCTGGTGAAACTATCCCCACATCCAAAATCTCTTCTAGAAATTTAAGGAAAAGTGTGACCCTAAAGAAACTGATTTTTTAAAAAAAATCCTGAGGTTTATCAATACATGCATGTTAGAAGACCGCACCTTTAATTCCAGCCTAGGAAGGGAGGCCAAGGCTAGGAATTGCTTGAGTCTGCAAGACTCAGCCCAGACAACATAGCGAGACCTAGTCTCAAAAAAAAAAGCAGCTCATCATTACATAGTGGTCTCCTTACATTGAGGTGGGCCAGTGGACATAACAGCTGCTCTGAGTCATGAAAAAGTACAATTTTTTAGCTCTTAGTTTCTCATAATAAGCCAATTTTAAAATGCAGTCATTACCAGGAGTGTGCAAAGCCGTCTCAGACATGAGCACTGTTTCTGTGAGCATCCACACCAACCCAGCCCCACGTTCCAGAAGGACAGGCTGCTCACAGGCATAATCTGGCCACTTGGTTCCTCATGCTATCTCCTTGTTCCCAACCAAAACTAGTCCAAAAGGAATGGTTTAATTTAAAGCACACAAGCCTTTAAAGTCACAATGCTAGCCATTAGTACTTCTAGCATATGCTTAAATGTGTTTAATTGTTTTTTAAAAAGGAGCTTCTGGTGGTCAAAATAAAAAAAGAAATGAAAGTGGGCGACCATGAAGGGCTTTTTACCTTCACTTTAACACATACAGGCCTGCTTCTCTCTCTCTCTCTCTCTCTCTCTCTCTCTCTCTGAAACAGGCTCAAAAACAGGCCATTCACCTTTAACTTTAACCTCTGCCTGCTTCTCTCTACAAAGCAGGATACAAGCAGGCCATTAGCATTTTCACTGATCACCTTTACCATTGATATGCAAAAGCCAGCCAGCTGCTCTCTGCTTTCAGCTCCAAAAACTGCAGAAAAATACTTTAAAACAGTTTAAACTTTCCACTCCTGGGTTCTTACCACCATCCCCAGCCTTCTCAACCAAAATACCAAACCAATGCAAGACTATCAGTGCAGACTAATTTATTTCTAACAAAGTGATTTCTAATTATCCTAATAACTACATAAGAAAACATGTAAGACTCAGATTACTTTAACATTGTCCAAAACCTTTCTCAGCATTGTCCAAAGTCCTTTCCCAGATTGCCCAAATATCCTCAGTCTCTCAGTCCTGACCATCTCACCAATGTCCAGTCAGAGTCCATCTCTGATAGGGTGTGCCCCCCCCATTGTCTCCTGTTTAAGACTGCAGATTTCAAGGACAGGTAATGTTAAAATGGGAGAATGACCTTAGCTGGAATTTCCGTTCAGGGGGATGCAGGGGGAAGAAAGAAGTGAAATGGTCAAGGTGAAGCAGATTTCCTGGAAGGCGGGAAATCAGGGTATATAAATGGTGTACAAACAAAGAGAAGGAGGCAATTCGTTTCAGGATTCAATTGGATTGGGATTCCAATATGGAGAGATGGGAATCAGCCACCTTGTAAAGATGTGAGCCATGTGAGCTTGGCCATGTGGCCACTGAGGGCCTGCAACCCTCGGCTGGCCCAGGCTGGCAGCATGTGTGCTGAATGCAGTTGAGGAGTTTGCAGATTTGAACTCCGTGTTGGAGTTTGTTTTGCTGAGTTCAACTTGTGTCTGCGAGAGGCTGTGCAAAAGTTAAGCCTGAGAAGAAAGTGAACTTTGCTGGTTCGGCACCATGGAGTTCCTGCTACCTGAAGGTGACAAGGAGAAGACAGCGTGGAAGACAACGAGGAGCATTCAAAGGAACATGTCTTCAAGCGTCTGGAGATGGACTCTGACTGGACATTGGTGAGACGATTAGGACTGAGAGACTGAGGATTTTGGGGCAATCTGGGAAGGGACTTTGGACGATACTGAGAAAGGGTTTGGACAATGTTGAAGTATTCTGAGTCTCACATGTTTCTTATGTAGTTATTAGGATAATTAGAAATCACTTTGTTAGAAATAAATTAGTCTGCACTGCACTGATAGTCTTACATTGGGTTGGTATTTTGGTTGAGAAGGCTGGGGATGGTGGTAAGAACCCACGAGTGGAAAGTTTAAACTGTGTTTTAAAGTTTTTCTTTTCTGCAGTTTTTGGAGCTGAAAGCAGAGAGAAGCTTGGTAGCTG
>PVHY01020105.1:0-26146 GCA_004024945.1 Uropsilus gracilis | reverse complement strand
TTATTTTTGCCTGTGGAACCGCAGGCTCAGGTTGCCCGGGGTACCACAGACTCAAGCAATCCCCAGCCTCAGCTTCCCAGGTAGCTGGGATTACAGGTGTGCGCCATCACGCCCAGCTGTTTTTTGGGACTAGGTCTTGCAACGTGCCCCGGGCGGGACTCGAACAGTGATCTCTGGCCCCAGCCGCAGCTTCCTAGGCTGCCGCTTACTGGCATGTGCCACCATGCCTGTTCAAAATACTTATTTTCTTGAGGTGATAGAAGTGTTAATTAATTTTATAATCTTTTCTAACCCTTAAGAACAAACTGGTGCAGTATATGGGGATAGAACTCTTCAAAGCTATTCAGAGGAGTTCAAACATGGTTAGAGAAAATGATTTCCACTATGAAACTGTGTTAACATTGAGAGATATTAAGCTTTAAATCCTGAAATCTGGCTTCTAATGAGATTCTAAGTCCAACATGATAATTGCTAATTTTTAAAATTATAAAAATCAATCGAGTCCCTCACTGAGATGAATTATAATAGAAAGTTAATTGTAGCTTCCAATCCCCTATTACTCAGAGTGTCAGTCAATTTTTTGGCTCACAATGATCCCATTTTAAATCTCTGTTCAAATAAAAATAATTTATATTATAATATTTCATAAAGTCTTATAAGCTCCTGCTCTATATTGGTCTGTCAATTGATATTTCAAAGGAAATTCTAAATGAAAACTGGAGTGGAAAAAACAGCCTTAAATTCAGATATATGAAATGTACCTCACATGTTGCTATCTATCTCTTAGTGAATATGAACAATGACTTGATAGCACTAGAAAAAGCTCAGACGTTTACTAAAGTTGTCTAATGATAGGATATAGAGGAAAAGAAGATGACATTAGAATCCCTGGGCCTGCCATGAAAGAATTAGACACAAAGTTTTGAACTAATACATGACATTTGTTGCCTTATAAAATTGGAATATTTTTCAGTTGCACTGTTTTTGTTTGTTTTGCTTTGTTTTGTCTTGCATTTACTCGCTATTGTTAGTTTCAAGGATATGAGTTTTAAGTATTTTGTGCCATATAAACAAATATCCAAAGTAAGAAATCATAGTTGGTCAAGAATTATCTTTGGCACTTAAAAAAAAATAGTTAGAGTCAAGGATTTGACTCTTGATTTAAAAAAAAAAGCAGAATTTGGGGACAAAAACTCAAACAGTGATATGCTTTCATCTTTTTTTGATTGTTTTTTCAATGATTCTCACTGGCAGCCAGGTTTGAAAACTACAGGTTTAGAAAGCTGTGAAAACCTAAAATTTCAAACAAGAAACTGACCTCAACATCAGTGAATTGAAACCTCAAAAATCCTTAGGAAGCAAGCAGCTATTTTGGGGTACTTTGCGCTTGTGCATAAAGTCTCTGAATTGTATGCAGAGAAAATACAAGATCGATAGAGAAAAAGGAACAAGGACAGGACAAGTTATCAATGCATACGTTCCCAGAAAATCAAGTCATGGTTCAGAGAGAAGCAGGATTAGTGAAAACAAGCAGCCAAATCAAGATTTACCTGTTGTAATGCTCAAGTCCGAGTTTCCAGTGCCAATAGGCAAATGTATTGCCACTTAGATTTCCACATAGGGAACCAATTCAAGTCTGTTCTGTCTGTGATCACTCCAGCTCCCCTCCACGGAATTTGGAAATGATATTGCCCAAACACCTGATTTATTACTGTTACAGTGACCTTGACACCTTGGTTGTTTCACTCTCACTCCACTTAGACTTCAGCAGGAATAACAACAGCACAAACTTGGCACACAGCGACACAGAATGGGTGAGGGACCGGATAAAGAACCTGCCCATAGACATGTGTGGAACACATGACAAAGATCATTCAGAAAGACCGTGCATACTAGAATGGAGAAACAACCGTGGTAAAAACCTATCAGAACTGTACCTACAACTTCACTGGAAGTGGATGAATCAAAACCCCATTATGGAACTTGCCACCCAAGGAAACATAGCTCCTTCCCCAAGCCTTGGGATAGGAGGACTGTAGAGTCAGGGGCATCGGTTTCACAGCAAATTTGCAAACTGACTAGAGAGGAGATGACTTTCAAGTTCCATCAGTGGATGTCTGCCCACATCGAGAAACCTCTTTACTGACAATGGCTGGGGGAAAGAACCCCCTAAGCCAGAAGTCAGAGATATGGGGTGCAGAGGCAGCGGATTGGCAAGGGGATTGGACTGGAGAGGACAGCCAACAGCAAGAAGACATTGATAAAACCCAAATGAGCACGGAATGGCTGCCCAATGCAAAGCTAAGACTATAAACCATCAAGCACGATACACTGTTTCTCAAGAACACAGTTCCTTATCCGACAAATGGACAAAGTCACAGAAAAAAGAGAGACCAATGAACTCAACATAAACTAACAAAGAACAATGTGAGAAGACTGAACACAAGGGGTGTCAGGGGTATAGGGGGAGGGGAGGGAAGGCATCCCAGTAACCATTTACCTATGTAAGAAATTAAAAGAATTTCATTTTAAAAAATGTATTACCAGAAAAAAATTAAAAAATTAAATTGCAGTGTATATTATAATCAATAAATACACTTAATGTAGTCTTTTTCCATTATTGTTAACTTAATGGCTTGTCTTAAAATCAATGAGGTTTTAATTAGATCCAAGGAAACAAGGTGTCTGAAGGATCTGTCAGACTAGCACAGGGACTAAACTGTGAGTTAGAGCTCACATGAGCCTTAGCTGTGAAGATTTAAGTGTTTTTGGAAGGGAAAGGAGACCAGAACTGAAGTGTTCGATCCTAACATGGTCAAGATATTGATGAGGGCCAATTCTAGTTCTCAAAATTTTGTGTTCTACTCTAAAAGACAGGCAAAGAACTAGAATATACCTTGAGATTACTGTCCAGTGAATGAAGAGTAGTTGGTTCCTAAAGTCACTTGTTACACCCTCTATTGGTGGTAGACAGAGTTGATTAGTCTCTGCCCCATCACAGGCTTTTATTTCTTTTTGTCCCACCACAGAGTGTTGTTTCTAGATTTTATCTTTAAGTTGGAAGGTAAGAAGTTGTGGGGTTTCATTGTCAAATTCTGTGGAACATAGACTTTAGAAGTTTGAAAATGAGAAAAATGAGGGTAGGATTAAGGAGAGGAGATGGGGCTCAACGAATTTCAATAGGCGAAGAGATGGCTTTTCAAGAGCTAATAAAATTGAAATTCTTGAGGAGGGGAAAGGAGCAAGGTGCTTTCCTGGCACAGTGACTTTTCTGGAACATTTTCTGATCTAACCATGGAAGTCCATACTTGGTTAATCCAGGGTTAATTTGTTAAGGCAAAAATCTAATCACAAATGGTTGAAATGTGACCTTATGCTTCTCTCTGCTTTTCCCTCCTGATACAAAATTGAAGCTTAAGCTTCTCTGAGATTTTTTAGTTCAGAGCTATAACTTCATGCCAATGTATCTTAACCATAGAAGCCCATTTCTCATCTTGTAAATCTCACACCAGAAAAGAACTCCCACTGGCTTGCAGAGCAGTTCTGGCACAAATAGACCCCTGAGGGCAAATAGCAGGATGAGCAGAGGGTAGTAACTGTGCACATTTCCCAATGCCTGACAGGGTGGGGAGGAGACACTGGAGCTATTTCCCCTCAGGCAAAAGAATCCCACACACTAACTATAATTTCCAGGCATGCTGGGTAATGGGGCAAAATTAAATTGGACTCTCCTTCTATCTTAAATCTAATTAATCTTCCTCTGCCATGCACTCACTTCACTAAAATATGGCTTAAAAATTCCAGCACTTTAGTTTGCATTTTCTAGCTGCTTTCTATAAGCAGCAGTAATCTGATCTAGTAGTTCATAATATCCTTATATGGAATAATTTAGAAAAGTGAAAGTATTGGTGCTCAGCAAATGATTAACAAGACTTCAACTTGGAAATTTTAGATCACAGAAGTAAAAAAGTAGTGTGCTAGAGTTTGAATCATCATCACTATCATCATCATCGCCATCATCACTATCAACATCATCGCCATCATCATCATCATCATCATCATCATCATCATCATCATCATCATCATCATCATCATCATCTTTGTTGTCCTCATCACCATCTGGTTGAGTCTAAGGAGTAAATTCATTGTTTTAGTTCTTAGTAGAGTTACATACTCTATAAACACATTTAAATATTCCTTGGAAAAAGAGTTTAAGGAATATAGCCTTGCTTAGACAATCTTTGACTGTCAGTAATTATATTTAATTCTGAATTTGTTTTGGCTTCTGTGTCTCTCACATAACACATTAGATCTGCAGTTGTACTGGGAAAGACAGTTTAGCTTCAAAATCAAAATCAACCACCTCGTTGGTTGCAAAGTACCTTACTGCTTAAAGAAAGACACACGCAGAGCTGAGTTACTCTAAGTTAGTTTGAATATTTCTTTAGAACTAAGTTCCTGTTAGAAGTTTCTCCTCCCTGTTGAGTGAGGGAAACTAAGACAAAATTTCTCTTGTATTTACTTGTTTTGTACATGTAAGAACTACAAAAAGAGAAACCATATTCTGGCAACAGTTGTCCTCAGAGGGCGAGATTGTAAAATAAGCAAACATGTTGAAACATTTAGAAATATGCTACAAATATTTATGTAATATTGGCCATCTATATATGTATAACATGCAGAGCTGAGGTTCTTGCATATTATAGAACTTAGATTTAGCACCAACTAGTTTTGTGGCATCGGCTAGAGGGGGATGAACTTCAAGTAAAGGACCACTTTAAATTGCATAATTTATTATATATATAATAACTTAATTATTAATAACTTAACTTAATTAAGGTGGGATGCATGAACAGGTCATGTGCTTGTTTTCCTTTTTCTCTTGAAGGTCGGGCATATTTTGAAAGCGTAGGCAATTTTTTATGCTTCTTTGTATTTCTGAAATTATTATTTTTTTGCTTTGATTATTCAATGTCTATATGTTTATTGAGTGAAGGAGTAAAAACAGAGAGCGAATAAAAAAGCATCAATATCAAACAACATATATAAATCTAAAACAGTAATAAGGCAGGTAGTAAATGTTTTAGGCTCTAGTTTGTGACTCTCTGTTACAACTACGCAGTGCAGTGCTGACACTTAGAGTTAAAAACAGCTGTAACAATGTGTAAATAAATGAGTGTGGTTATATTTTAATAAAACTTTATTTACAAAGAGCAGTCTTGACTGAATTTAATCAATGAGTCATAGTTTGTCAATCACTGATCTAAAGTATCAAGGGCAGTCATTTATTCAAAAAAAAAAACTGATTAGCTTTCAGGTATTTCAATGATTTATAAGATTTCACTTGGAATGTTGTGATTATTATTCAGTTTTTCAGTCCCCCCACCCTCCCTCCCAACACACACACACATACACACATAGTCATTTCACCAGTAAAGACATGGAAACATCCTACTAGTCAACCATTCACGCATAGATAGTGTATTGGACCAGCCAGGTTTTCTCTCCTCCCTGTCACCTAACTTATATTGGTTTTTCTGCATTTTTAAGTGCGGTTCCCATTTTCAGGCTAGATGAGGGGAAGGGGATAGATGATATGAGAGGGTACTGAATATAACTAAAGGCAGACCAAATAGTATGCCCATTAGTCACTTAGAATTTTCAACAGGGTGAATGCTGTATTCATTAATGCCTAGAGTCAGCCCCGGCAAGGACCAGACAGTCTGCTGGCAGAAAGCTGAAGGCAAAAGAAGGCCTGTGTTGATTGTAGTCTGTAGTTATGAGTCTGAGAAATAGTAACTATGAATCAGCCTGTCTGAGGCTCAGCTGTCTTTATTTGCAACAGGAGGAAGATAATATTTTAAAAAGCTTTTAGGAATAAAATGAGTCTTAACCACTAGAGAGAAGAATCATAGTCTGTAGCTCCTTGCCTGAGGCCTAATGATGATTCATTGTAAAATTAGACCAATTAAGCACCCTCCCCCAATTCTGTAGTCTTGAGGGTTAGATAAGATCATTGGTTCTCTTTGACTCATGGAATCTCAAAATAAAAGGGATCTCAGAGATCTGCTGGTCATGGGGTTATAGAATATTATAAGTATAAGACATCGCACTGGAGATCTAGTCAACCCTTTTATTTACAGATGAGTATACTGAACTCTGGTGAAGTAAATGATGTCCAATGATTCATAGCTTGTGGGTGGTGACGGTAGGACTCGAACCAGCACTCTTGATTATGGGTTGATAGATTGATTGGTTCATTCATTAAGGTAATTATTATTCATTCAACCAATGAGTTTATAAATTGTTTTCCAAAGTGATTTTATCAGAGAACTTTTTGTTTTTTTTTCACAAAGATAAGAGAAGATCAGCATTCCCCAGAATCCATTTCCAAAATGTTGTGATCATTATTCAGCTTTTCAGTACCCTCCTCCACCTCAGGCATTTCACAACTAAAGTCAATGAGATCCAAACAGTCTAGGTTGATGGCACCTGAGTGTGTCTAAATATTAAAAATAACCTAGGGTCATTTAAACATTTCCAAGACATATGACTATCCAGGCCAACAAATGATAATTTCTGAAACAAAGCATAAATAAGATATTCTTTGAAGTTTCCCCAGTGATATAAATGTACACTCAAGTTTTGTGAACTACTATGTCTGGTGATCTGTTCCTATGCTGTACCTTACATAGCAAGGGTCACCAACTATTGTGAGAAAGAACGATTTGGGGGCATCAAAAGAAACGGGATAGCTTTTCTAAAAGGAGACCCACATCACTCAGACACACACATTCACACATCAGAGAGGAATTCTGAATAACAAATGAACACATATAAGTGTTTTTTTTCCCTTAGGAGACAACCAAATTTTAATTAACTGTGAATATTTTATCTCTGAACTTAGAAGAGCTATTCAGGAATTAGAGAACCAATAAATTCTCTAAAGAACTTTCAAACTTTGAAATTAGATCTAGATTCAATTAATGTTTCTTCCACTATTTCTATTATTGCAGGTCTATTGTGATATTTCAAATGGGGCCATTTATAGGGTTCCAACATAAGTAACCTAGCTAACTTAACAAATAAGTTTCAAATAGTTTTACTATATGTGCTATTCAAAGCGAATAGTAGTCATTTGAGTTGATTCCTGTTTTATGAGTAGCAATTTACTTTTGGATACTTGAAGCAAATACTTAAAAATTATTTTAGAAGAAACTGTTTGCACAATTTTCAAAAGCTTAATGTTATATTTAATATGTATCCAGTCAAAGAAGATGCAGGATATGTCCTAATTGGGCTGCCTCATTTACTTAATGCTTTCAAATAAAAACAAAATTATCCCTATTCTGCAGTCTAGCACAAAATATTATTTTTCTTCATTTTTTTAAACAAATCTTCTACTAGTCTCAGTCGAGTAGTTGGTGACTTTAAACTATGGTAGAAAATTACAACAGATCACTAAGAGTTTCAATATGAAGGAAATTCTAGATGTGATTTCTAGATGGTGGATTTACTGTCTTTCAGAATTTGCTCACTTTCTTCAGGTCAAGGTGAACTCTCTGGTTCTTGTTCCCCTGGCCTATTTAAACTTCTACTCTTTGCCCTCACACTTTTGTCTAAGTTTGTTTACTTCAGGCACATCTTTGGTATCCCCCTTAGATCCTTAGACTAACTTTCTAGCAAGAGGCAAAGCAGCAGGAAACTTCTCCTTCTCACCCCCCCGCCCCAGCATTGTCTTATCTAAAGTCAATTAACTGTCTCAACAGTCAAATGTATTCTTTTGTTCAATAACTTGAAGCTGTGGTTGCACTGTGAGTAAACATCTCTTACTTAGCTTGTTATAAATGGGTTGAATAGAAGAGATGAGAGTAACTAAGGGATTTCTCATTGAGAGTCATTCTTCTCTATATTCTCTGTATTAAAAGCTTGGAGTTTAAGGCAAAAATAAAATCTTCCAACTTGCCATTTTTGTTCTCATATTAAAAAAAATACTTTCATTAGTTGATTGTTTTGTGGGAAGAAGAAACAAGAAATGCTTATTCTGAAAGTCAAAGGACTGGGTTAATAAGGGAAGAACTAATGCCATTGCAAGAAGAAAATCCCAAAGCATTGAAGATATCTTCTGTTATCCTAGTGACAGATCTATCAAAATAAACAGACATAATATTCCATTGCAGTGGTAGAAATACCAACTGAAAATCCTGGGAAAGTGACCATGGGAAGAGCTCTCACAAAGAGATTTCATCAAATTAGAAGAGAGTAGGAAGGGAGGGAAGATGTGTTGTCTATCAGGAGAAAGGGAAAAAGGACTGAAACATCTCAACTCTTACCCAACAAGGTCTGTACTTAGTCTCCTGAGATGTTACATGACAAATGCAATGAAAAAAAAAGAAACACAAAAAACAAAAAAAAAACCCTCCATACTAATGAAAAGACTGCTCTTTCATGGCTTCCATTTTTCACATGGTCAACCTGACACCTCAGGATAAAATTATTCTATGACTCAATAGACACTGATCATAGAAGTCATGTGCTTAGATGTTTCCACTTCTGAAACATCACTCCTAGGCTCATATTAGTAACAACAACAAAAGGAACAACCATAATATATTCTGGTGGGTGAGCATGGGAATGGACAGGAAGGAAAACAAGAAATTAAGATACTCCATGCTAGGAACATAGAGATAAACAAAAGAATTTTCAAATGATATCTCCATTGACACAAAGGAGTATCACATACCACAGTCTGTTTATTTTGATAGATTGGTCAGTAGGACAAGAGATCTTCCAATGGTGTAGGATTTACTTTTTATGATGGCATTCATTCCTTTACTGACCCAGTTCTTTGATTTTCAGAGCAAGCAAATCTTGATTCTTCTTTCCTAAATCTTGCAAGTAGAATCTGAGGAACAGATAAGTGCAGGATGATGATATACGTGTAGACAAATTTCTGAGATATATTTACATATGAACATTTCAGTCATCTCTGTTCTTTGATGTTGAAGATATCCACATTCTTTTTTTAAAAACATAATTTCCTTTAAAATGTTGCTTCCTTTCAAACATTTTGAAGTATTTTCTTTGGTGGGTGTGGAGAATGCAGCTGAACACTTGAGGATATGGAAATATCTCATTATAACCTACTATCTGAAAAAACCTACATAGTATCTGAAAAGTCAAATTCTGGCTTAGAAACTGTTAGCATATGTTTCTGTTTTTCCTTTATGTTTCTCTGTGTGTGTGTGTCTGTGTGTGTGTGTGTATGTGTAGGTAGGAGCATCATCTGTTATCAGACAATTCACTGAGATAAACCCATCCTAGAGTCAACAAAGCAGGAAGGGCAACCTCTTTTCCTATTGTAGAAGACATACATTCCAGACTATGTTTTCTAAATATATCTAGGTCTTAATCATGAACTGTTTATTATTTAACTTTTTTTCCACTTGAGTTCAGGTAAGGCAGAGACCCTGCTGTGGTAGGAATAATGATAACAACAACTAAAGTTGAATTGCTGTAGCTGCCCTGGACTCATGTTCAGCTTGTCTTCCTTCTACAATATCCTCCTTTCTCTCCTTTATTCAAGAAAACCTATTGAACCTCCTTTTAGAAAGTAATGTTGAGAACAAGCAATACTGAGTACTTTGTGTAACTCTTTACGCTGTTTGCTTTGACATTGGGCTAATCAATCCTTTTGAACTTTCAAAAGAGAAATGGTAAAACCAATGAACAAGTATTTAACGAGGACAGGAAGGTCTAATGCATTAGGTGTTCCTATCTGCTTCCATCTCAGCTCTCCATGAACATATAATTTGCAGAGTATGTCCCTGTTTGACACGGGAAAGAACCATTAAATATAATTTGACTTTTTTTTTTTTTTGCAGGGAACTATGAATTTAAGTGATATGAATGTGTTTATTCCTCTTATGCAACAATTAATTATTGAAGGCCTGTTTGCCAAGCACAGCATGTAAGGAGATGCTTTGCCTACAGGCCAACAGAAAACCCAGTCTAGGAGTCTAGGAAACAGTTCTAGTGTTTCTGGAATCAGAATGGATTGAGTTCCATTCCTCAGCTCTGCCATTTAATTAGTGGCATGGAATATTAATAATGTGGAACCAGATGCAATGAACTTAGCTTTAATAAATCTCAGTTTTTTTCACAGAAGTAGTGAATAGTGTCCACTATATGGGGATAGAGTGAGACTTAAATGACAAAGTATATGTCAATTCTAGAGCAAAATCAGGGTTTAGCAGAAGTTGAATCCTTTTTTTTCTGCTAGTGGGGTTAGTCTTTTCATCACCTGACTGATAAGTACCATGTTCATATTACTTTATCTGAATTAAATTTTTTGTCAAAAATAGTTTTGGAACAATTCAAGACACTTAAAAGCAAGACCTGGTGGCCCTTACCTGCCAACAGACAATCATTACCTTAAAAGGAACTCAGTGTTGCATGAAAAGGAGAAAGGGATGCTGCTTCATACCAGGGTGAATTTACTACTCTTTGCTCCCTGTAATTTAAGGGTTAATTTGCTTTCATGTTGCTCCCACTGAGAACCACTGTTATTATGGGATGCAAGTTCCCACAAAAGTAAAGAGAGATGCTTTTTTTAAAGCACAAACTGGCGAGACCATAGTTAATTTCCATGAGAGCAAAGAGAGCAAAAACTCTGGGCATGTCTTTGAAAATTCACTTGGGATACTTTATGTCCAAGAGACAGTGCTTATAAGACAGGAATCCCATACCTTGAATTCACTTTCCCATGAAAAGCTGCAGAAATTACTGCTGAAAACATAAAGCAATGTACCTTTACCCTAAACACGACCACCTCTTTCCCACCCAAGTTCACTATCTGAAAAATTCTATCATTGGAAGAGCACTAGATTCAATTCTCTACTACTCAAAATGTGGCCTTGGAATGAAACTATGTTCCCACCTACAGCTTGTTAAAAATGTAGAGATGCAGGCATAACCCAGACCTACTGAATAGGAGCTTGCTCTTCACAAGATTTTCAGGGATTTGTATGCTCTCTGGAATTGAATATATCTTTTCCTAGTCTCCAATTGAAGAGTGATAGAAATAAATTTATTAATCTTGGAAATGTTTATTCAAGTCCTGTTTATTGTTGGACTTTCACTTTTTTTTTAAAATTCCTGTTGCAAACAATTTTAACATGAGGGAACATGGCATATCAAGCCTTCCAAATTTAGAACCTGAGAGATTACAGATCTGTACTTTGATTATCATGAGTTTCACATTATAATTAAATCCACTGGAAATCTGCCTGTGTAGGCAGTGCCATTGGGAACTTTATAATGTCATATTCTAATGGGATTATATCACTCTTACCTATGAGTAACACTGATCAGTTTTGAAAAACATACTTGTTTTTGTTTTCTTGTGACAGTGGTTTTCTATAGTCCTCTGGATAAAATAGAAACTGTTTAGTTGGCCTAAATTTTAAAGAAAACTGGAATGAAAAAAAGGCACATGCAATTTAAAGATAGTCAGTTATTATGGGTATCTTAGGAGACTCCAATATATTTTGTTTCTTTGCTGTTGTTTTAAAAACTAAAGTCAAGAATGTAAAGACAATATTTCTGAGCACACAAAATTTTCAGTTAATGTTGAAATGTAATTATATCATGAAGTCATAAATTTCTTACTCATCCATAAAGAACATTCATTAACAAGTAAATGGTGACCTCTGGCCATATGCAAAGTGTTCCCAGGTCTCCTGAGGAATATGAGATGAAGACATTTTACCTTCTGGTGACTAGAGAAGACGAATATGTTAATGGTTGACTATGAGCCCTCACCAAAGGAAAAAAATTAACCTGAGCTGGGAAAAGAGAAGGACACAGAAGAAAGAGTAGAAATTTGACCGGCGTTACTGGAGAAAGACTCATCACTGAAGGTGTTGCAAAGGAAGATTTTAAAGCAGAGACTCCGCCTACTGTTCATGTTATTCTTACCTCCCTTTGCTGTGTATTACAAATCCTACACATTCTCTCATTCAGGAAGGGTGAAGGTGAAAACCTTCTGGTTGGACTGGGACAAACCTTTCCACTCAAGGGAAATAGGAGAAGTGAGTTGGTGGCTTGGGCTGTGACCCCCTGACAGGCATGTCCCTTCACACTGAGGCATAATGTGCCTGGTATGCTTTGAAGACCTCACATGGCGGCGGGCTTGACATGTCTTTCAGTGGACACTGATTTTTATCACCAATCCATAACAAACTATTTTGCCGACAGAAGGAAGGGGAGGGAGGGGGCAGGGAGAAGAGTGGGGCAGCTGATAACAGTCTACATTTAGAAAGGGTTTAGAAAAATCGATATAAGTGTGCTTCAGGGACCTCATCTGGCTGTCAGTTAGCTGCTTTGGGTTTTTCACATTGTCCCTACTGAGGTACTGAACTCCTATGTTGTGCTTCAGAGTTCCGAGTTATTAAAAAAAGTCCACACCGATGCAAAGCTTACCTGTAATGCTCAACGTTAATATTATTTTATATACGTATAAACAATTAGCACAGTTCACAGAACTGTGTGTCTTAGCTCTGTGCATTTTACCTCATATAGATTATAGTTCAGCAAAAGCAAATAAATTCATTCACTACGTTAGCTGGAAAGGAGTGATGAAGAAGGAAATAGGGGTTATATCAACATTACGTGTTCATCATTGATAATTGTTAAAATTAAGTGGTGAGGAACAAAGGGCAAGGAAATGGTAATTTTAAAGACAGAGACTCGTTTACCTTTAGATGGGAAGGCAGGGGATGCTCAAAAGGGAGTCTGGGAAATGAGGCTAGAGTACTTGTTGGGGGTAGATAAAAGGGTATTTGCTTTGCAATCAATGACTGAGCATTGTGTCATTATTTTCTGTGTAATATTACATTTCACAATTTTTTCCCAAAGTTCTGTATGACAATGATACCATAAAATACACATGTGAAAAGACATGCTTACAAATGAGCTAAAGGTTCATACCTCACAAATATTCTGAAGTGTTTTTTCCTGCATAAGCACATAAGAGAAAGATGAATGTCAATTTTACTTCTCAGCTGACGCTTCCACCTTCTACCCTCTGATTGTCATTCAGATCCATAGTAGGTGCTCTGGAGCCACTGAGAAGGTAGACAGAACTCAATGAAAATGTCTTGTGTATCAGGATGTTTCCTGTCCTAGTTCCTCTAATCACACACATTTCATTACCTTTCTTGGAAATAGAAGTAATTAAACATTATGCCACTTGAGTTTAAACCAATATGGCACATGCCCCAGCATTTTTGCATATTCTATGACTTTTGCCTGGAATCTTTTTCAAATCATTCTTTCTCCATGCTGAATCTAAAATTGACTTCTTATATGCTTTGATATCTCTTAGCCTTTTCTATCTGGATGTTCTTAGAACTTAGAACTTGTGCTGTATCCACTTTCTTTTCTCTACCTCTGTCTGTCTATCTCCCTTGGTCTCTGAGTCTCTGTCACAGATATTCATTAGAATATCAGGCCCAAAAAGAGGGATTTTTTTTTCTCACTCATCCTATAGTGTTGGTAAGCTCTCACTAAACATTTGGTGAATTGAATGATTGTGTGGAGAGGGGTGATTGCAAATATCGATATTAAAAAGTCAGGCTGGCATAATGGACTCATTATTTCCCAATGTCATTGTGGTTTAAAAATCTGTTATCTTATTCCATAACACATGTTGATGTTTATTTTTTAAGCACTGCAGGTGAAATACATTGTATATGTTATGGGTTGTGGAGCCCAACCCAGAACTCTTGTTTATAATATGGATTTAATTAGCTCTCCTATCCTGAAATCCAAACAGCACCGTGTGAACCTGTCCTTGAAGCACAACCTCCTAATGTGTTAAGAGTGTACCTCGAGTCACCCTCAGGTCATGTTGTATATTCCCCACCACTCCCCAGGTTTCTAGTACTGTTATCGTACCAGCTAAAGGACACATTTTTAAGCTGATATCCTGCTGTTGTTATGAAGGGAATTGATTCTAATTGCCAGTTTCCTGCATTTTTCTTAAACATTTAGCCTTTGTAAGAAAAAAAAGTCACTACGAAAATTCCACACGTTATTAGGATTACTTCATAAGCAGAACATTCTTGACTTTGGAATTCCCCCCAGAGACTAAACTGAGCTTATTCATACAGAAAACCTGAATTCATTTTGAAATAGGAGGAGATCAGGGCAAAGTGTTATCTCTGAGCAATGACATTTGGCTTGTGGTGGACACACAAAATGGACACACATCAAATGTCAAATGGACTGATAGTGACAGGAAGCTTCACTGTGGACACAGCAAGCCTGTCCTTCACTGGCAGCAAACCTTTGGATGAAACGTAAATGTTCTAAACTCAGGTTACCTGGGACTTGAGCAAAGCTGGACCTGCAGGTAAGGATGCAGGATCACTGTGCTTGGCAGTCTCGGGATGTCTCACAGACAACAGACTGAAGTCTGGCCAACAGGGAGGGCCCAGCTTATTTATCTCTTGTTGGAAGATGAACAAGGCAGAAAAGTAGTTCTGTTTCCGAGTCTTCCCTGGCCGTATATCAGGAAAACAGGACAATATAATGCAGAAATAAAATACAGAAACTTCCTCTTTACCTTCATTTTGAATCTGTCCTGGCACAGACTTGCACTGACATCAACTCCCTGTGGGTTCAATATGAAATTTATCTTCATGGAAATGTGACCCCTGGCTGCCTGTAGATGCAAAAATATAACCAACAATAGGGCAAATAAAGATAAAGATATTTGAGCAGGACAAGTACTGCATTTCCTACAACAGTTTATAATTCCCTGTCCCAGAAACGAATAGAAAACAAATGGATGCCATGAGCCAACGACCTTTGCTGTATTATCTGCACATGGCTGAGGGTGATAAAGTAGATGATCTTCTTGCACAGAGTGGAATGGGATGGTCAATTGATATTGTTATGAATAAATGATGTGTGATACAAACATATAAGGTGGGTAGGCAGGGGCTGTCATAAAATGCTATAGTCAATTCAACAGATTAATGTGCTGAAGATCTTATTTTATTTTCACACTCAGGCTGCTTTAGCTTTAGGGTTTAGGCATTGATTGCCTACACCTGCATGTGTGAATGACTTAAGAATTTTCAAGTGTCAGACTTATTTTGCTTAGCTGCTTTTGTTAAAACAAGTCAGATTTTTAATTAAGTCACATGTTGGAAACTCAACATATGTGTATATTTTACTTTGATTATCTTTAGATTATGGTTTAATAATGGTTTTATTTTATCCTGGTGTATACTTTGGTTTTTCCTATTCGTGCTGTACCTTTCTACAGCTATTTTCAAAGCAGCTGTGAAATATTTAAAAAATGTATTCTCAGGGGAAGGAACTTAATATAAGCACTGTAGAAAAAGATGAAAAAAAAAAGAGCAAATATTCTTCTCTGGATTTTTGTCAGTGTATTTCAGATATACCAGGAAATCAGCTAAGCTGTGTGGTAAAAACAAAGTAGTAAAGTCTTTTTGCTTCAATAAATCACTGTCATAATTGACCAGAGCAATTTGATTTGAGGAATAGACTTTGGGGAAATCCTTCTTCCCAAAATACCCACCTTATCTGCTTTTGCCTGATAGCTGAAATTCCTCTGTCTGAGAGGACTGCTGTAAAGCTAAGGCCACAAAAGAAGGAGCCACTGAGATATTTACACTTCAGGGTGAGGTGTTTAATCAAATGTGATAACTAACGGGGATGTGTTTTTCTTGTGAAGCCACTGATTTCCAAGAGGAAAGGGTGTTAAGATAGTGTTGGGAAGGATTGACAGTGAAGGTAGAAGGTGTTAAAGACAAAAGTCAACATCCTCCTACAACAGTAAGGGAGTGCATGCCTTAATCTAGAGGTCTATGCAATGAGGCATCTGCCTGAGATTGTCATTGTAGATGTGCAAAAATAATCATGGGATTTGGAAGTTTTTTCCAATTACCCAAGCATCCTCTTCACCCTACAACTCCTGAAGTCAAGCCCTGTTTTGTTATAAGAAAGGTGTTCTGATGGAGTCATTCTGTACATATGAGCAAGGAGAAAGCAAAAGTAAATGCAAGTAACACTGTATATACTTATTCTCTTGTCTCACTAAATTAATTTGAATCCTAATGGAATATGGCCTCTTTGAGCTGGTAAAATATTCTCCAGTGCTGCACCAATAAAAGAAAGGGGTATTGAAGTAGGCATTTTTAGGGGTGGTCTCTGCCTCTTCTATAGACAAAATGCCTCCTCTTTGCATTTTACCTGTCTCCACCACATACATGCTACCAAATGACTGAGGAGAAGGTGAAGTTGCGCCTCAAAGTGGGGAAACCCTGGTCTTGTCTTGAGAGGGAATTTAAGTCTGTGGTAAGTAGGTCAGCTTATGAGAATTCAGGAGCTATGGACATCAGATAATTGAAATGGCCTACTTGAGGCTCTAGCAATTTCTGTAAGGATAGATATATTCATGTATCTCAGAATTATAGCACAATTCTATTTTCTATGAAATACAATATAATTGCACATTTTTTATCCCGTTCTTCCACTTCTTTGGCTTTGAAGTAAATTCTAAGCTCACCTCACATCTACTTCTTCCTTGAGAGCACTTCTCGCAGTTTTAAATTATGTTTATTTTTGTGCCTGACATGCTGGACATGCTCAACAAATAATAATTGCCAAATTTCTCTTGCTTGGTGTTGTAAGCAAACAATTACTTTGTTCTGCTTCTCAAAACAAAATACTGTTTATCTACAAATATAGAATGAACTTTTATCAAATGTTTCAATTCAACTTTGAGCAGACCGAAACTAGTTCCAAGGAGAAATGGAGAATCAGAGGTTATTACAATCAACGAAGATGGACCAAGTTGTCTAGATTAGCTACAAAGCTATTTAATGTCACATGGGTTATTAGTCACCATTAGGTTCTATGATATACTGACTGCTGCATCTGCTTTATGCTCAGAAGATCCTAGGTTTGAGTCCCAGTAGAATCACAAAATTGTTTCTATTTTCATTCAAATAGTCATCTTACTGGTTATATTTTCTACCAAACAGAAAATACTTGCATGTTTACTGGATGAAAATCAACATTGTCTCTGTCAGTAAATGGTGAATTTAATAAAAGCAAATATGTCTTTTGTTTTCCTCAAGTTAATTAACTTTACATAGAATGTTATGCCATTGCTGTAAAAGGAGAACCGTGTTTGCTTTCCATCAAGGGAAGTTAGCACCCTGCAGTTAGCACAGCACAACAGTGATGTGCTCAATGTAAAGATGTAGGCAGAACAAGTTTTCTTTAATGTTGGGGAAAAACAGACAGCTTGCAAGCTACAGTTTTCCAAGGAACCAGAGAAAGTCTGTCATAGAGGAACACTCATTCCTGGTCATTGAGTGCATATCACTGAAAATGTGCTGGGACACTGGTCAAAGACAAGGTCCTCTTTTCAGGTGGATCTTGCCTTGAGTAAGCCTAGATTTCATGTGCTTAAAGTCTGTTTAAACAGCCAATGGACAACCATTAAAATGAACACTTTAGTTTTAAAGGCTCTTAGTCTGTATTTTGCTCTTTCTCTTTGGTAAAAAGTGGTAGAGAACGTCTGTTAGCGAGCTTCACAGGGCACTGAGACTCCCCCTCTGCCATTAGGAGGGCAACCGATTCACCAAATAAGTGAGTAACTATTTCACTAAATGACTAATTTTTTCTTAGATTTAGCTCATTTTTCTATAATATTTTATTTCTCTTCTCAGGTGTTGTCCCCATAAATCTCCCACCATCCCATCACCCATAAAATGTCATCGTAGTCCTTTGTGCTCTTCTCTCTCCGTTTTGATCCTTCTTCCTTCCCTGTCCCTGCTGTATGCCTCAGATTTTTTGTTTGCCTGCCAAGAGTTGTCTCTTTACTGACAGACACACTGTTCCATTTCCTTATAATCTCCTGTAATGAAAGCAAATGATATTTTTTTCTTTTTTCCTTTTGACTTATTTCACTGAGCATAATCCCTTCCAGCAATACCTTGCTGCTCGATCCATGTTGCTGCAAATGACATGAGTGTGTGTTTTTGATTGCTGAATAGTATTCCACTGTGAATATACACCACTTCTTCTTGACCCATTCATCTGTTTTTGAACATTTAGCTTGTTTCCACCTTTTAGCTATTGCAAAGAGTGCTGAAATAAGCATAGGAGTGCAGGTTTCCTTTCGAATTAATGTTTTTGTCTAAGTGACTAAATTTTTAAATGGCACATCTGCTAAACATATTGAGGAACATGGAGCTAGAGATGATAGTTGGCAGCCTCTCATGCTTTAACATTATTATTTTTATTATTATATAACAGCACCCTAGAGATTAAATAGATGTTAGTGAACTTCTAGCTCAAGATTTTGAAGCAATAGTTCAGGTATGTGATAAAGGGCAGAAATTAAATTTCATGACTCCTTGGTATAACCCAGTGCTTCTGACAATTAAATGATGATTTATCTTAGCATAATTAGAGATAGATTTGTTTCTTTTCTGTTGAGTTTCATTTCTTGATAGATTGGTTTAGTCATAAGGAGATTGTTTATGGCAACAGGACAGGATGACTTCTGGGAGGTGAGTTTATTGCTGCAAACTAGGATTCCTTCCATTAAGATAGAAAATTAGATTTTAATTCAATCAATAAAAGAAAATAGTATAAAAGTTGTTCTTGAATGAAGGAAAGTTTGCTAATCTTTTTGATTTGACTGTAAAGCACCTTCATTAAGAAACACCACAATTCCCCAATGTGATTTGAATGGTCCTAATCCAGGCAGTAGCGTTAGATAATTTATATGATGGAATCTTTTGAGTTTGCCCTGTTGATTTTTAAGAAGTGACTTCAGATGGATCTTTTTATGCAAACAGAGGACTTTCTCTATTTCAGACTTTTCTCTTGAAAAACATTTATAATATGATTTCTATGTACTTCTGTTGGAGAAGTATCCTTCAAAGAGTTGATAATTCACTGAGTGAAAACCAGAATCTGAATAAGTAATGGGGATGTTGATTACTTGGAAGAGCTGAGTACAGTGTGCTATGGTCCATTTGTTACCAGGTGCTGGCACTGGAGTTCCAGTTCACAGGAAGAAAATAATCTCACACTCTGTGTGCTCATCAGTTGCCACTTTGGTCAGCTCTGAACATACCATTCAAAGAGGGACACCTGGAGTATAAGACGGTGATAGTGGTATAGCAAGGTAGTGCTGGCGATCCTTCCCAGAGAAATGATAAGGAAGGATTGTTGATATCAGGCAGACAACTAGGGAGAACATCATGGAACATATCAAAGGAAAGACATTTATTTTTTTCTCTAGTGTTTGACTGGAAAACTAGATGAAAGTAATGAGAAAGCAACTTTGAGAACATGATGAGAGTGTAATAAGTCATGTCTGATACTTAGAGTAGACCAAGCTATGTTTTGAGGTAGAAAGCAGTTGACCACTGAAAGCATTCAAGTAATTTTTGGATAACCACACATAATGGTTGCTAACCAAGAGATCTCTACATGGGGAACACTTAAGAAATATTTTCTCCTCTAATACTGTGTGAATACTGAAAAGCATAAGGCAGAATTAAAATAGATATTTTTATTAAAAATGCTTGAGTACTTCTCTTTTATAAGAGAAGCATACAGATGATATTTGTCCAAAATTAACCAAATGGATTTTGACCTAAATCTAAGCCAACTACGTACCACAAGGTGTCATTTCTTACAAATATATTTCCAACTCTGCAAAATTTAAACTACAACTTCCTTGTCATTTTCCTCTAGAATTACTCTTCCATTTGTAACACTGATAACTTATAATCATATTTCTGCCATTTAAATTTCAGAAAAAGCACAAAACACTGAATTGTTTACCATTGCATATCTACTGCCCAGTGTTGGTGACAATTGTCAGAGATGATGATACAGTCACTGAAATGAAATAAACAATGCAAGCTACTATACTTTGATTCCAAGTTTTCCTGCAAAATGTAATTAAAAATATTTGCCCTAATATTTTTACTTGTTAAGGATTAAGAGTGTGTCAAAATATGTATTTAGTAATATCATACATATATTAAAATTTTAAATTTGTATTGTGTATATATATTATAAATTATCTATACATACATATATGCCCTATATGCCCATTCTACATGGTGAAGCATATAAAAAGTGCACTATAGAATGAAAATTAAAACTGATTAATTGTTATTATGGCTTCCCCACCAACCACATTCTAGAGTGTGTTAAAGAATGGTGATCAATGGGAATTAGATATGTGAATTCTAGTTTTGACATTCAATATTCTGTAAATCCAGTTGAGGATCCAAAATGCACAAATAAAGTTAATAGAATCAGATGCAGAGGTTCCTTTAAGCACTCAGTATTTCATTGGGTATATAGATGTAAAGGTGGATTCTATTTGAAACATGCCATCACATAGAACAGGTCTGGTACAAAAGAATATACATGGAAAAATAGTTATAAGATTGTGAAAAAGGGTTGGGCACGGTGGCGCGTGCCTGTAAGCTGAAGCCTAGGAAGCTGGGGTAAGGATCGGGGATCACGGTTCGAGTCCCGCGCAAGTCCCACTCGGGGCAACATAGTGAGACATAGTTTGAAAAAAAAAATAGCTGGGTGTGGTGGCACGCACCTGTAATCCCAACTACCTGGGAAGTTGAGACTGGGGATTGCTGGAGTCCGTGGTACCCCAGGCAACATGAGCCTGCGGTTCCATGGGCAAAAATAGCCACACACACACACACACTCACACACACACACATGAAAAAGGAGTAAGAAGAAAACAAATCAACAGTACAGACTAAGTCCATAATATTTAAATCTGTCTGGGAACCCAAAGGCAAGTGATACTTGAAAAGAAACTCAGACCAAAATCTGACAGGGGATAGGACTGAAATTCAGATTATGGGGATATAGATGAATATACCCATTTCTACTATATTGATATCTCTATACCAGTTGGTAAGTCAGTCATGCTAACCCCATGCCTCATCCCAAAATTTAGCACCTTCCCACTTACTCTCTCTTGTGGAGTCATACCACAAGTCAAACCAGCTACTAAGGGGTTAAAACTTCAAGCTGCAGGGGTCCTTGAGAAACTCTTTTGTGTAGCAAGCCTAATTGGTCTTTGCCAGAGCCCTACCTCTTCTTAAATATTTTTAACTGTCACATTTCCCTAGAGAATTTGGGAGCAAGGGATTGGAGGAGGAAGGGAAAGTTCAAGGAAGAATGGAATGAGGTAGAAAGTAACAATGAGAAGTAAGAGATCCAGTGGCTAGTGCCTGTAAGCTTCAGCCTATGAAGTAGCTGGGGCTAAGGATCACAGTTCGAGTCCTGCTTGCTCGGGGCAACACAGGGAGACCTAGTCCCAAAAAATAGCTTGGTGTGGTGGCGTGTGCCTGTAATCCCAGCTACCTGGGAAGCTGAGGCTGGGGATTGCTTGAGTCCTTGGTATCCCGGGCAACATGAGTCTGTGGTTCCATGGGTAAATAGTGAGTGAGACCTAGTCTGAAAAAAAAAAAAAAAGAAATTATCAGAATTCAAGGTGAGAGGGCAAAGCAGGAATGGATGAATGGACCTAGGTAATGAAGGGTAAAAATAGTATGCAAATAGGGCTCTGTCCATATATTCATGGAACTGAAATCTATCACTCTCCAGTTTTGTAGTAAATACAAATCATTTGACCACATTAAGCCTCAAATTACTTGCCTATAGATTGGGTAGAATTTAAACTCCTTACCTCATGAATAGTTGTGCTTATTGCATTATCCATGACAAATGCTAACTAAGCACAGTACCTGGCACAGAGAATACTACATACTATGATTATTGAGTTTACTGTTCTTAATGCTTTCATGCATCATATTATCCATCTCTCAACATATCTATGATTGAAAATGATGACAACTCCCAGGTAATGAAAAATATAACGAAGTCTATCATTAGAACAGATGAGTACTTCACTCTGAGTTTACGCTGATGTTATTTGGTCATCTGTCACTCTGAAAGTCATGGGTGGATAAGTTGAATTGACTCAGCTTTGCTCCTAAAACAACACAGACAGTTTCGATGTTCCATGAAATATAATAAAACTGCATGACTCTGAATTCAATAAGAGTACTCTAAGCAATAGAGAGGTACCCCAGGCAGCAAGGCACACTTAGAGCTCAAAAATAAATATTGAAACAATGAGCAAAAGGTGTTTTAACCTTTAAAAAATATATAAAAATATAGTGGTAACCAAAAAAAGACATTCTTAAACCATTTTCCTGTATTTCAGTTTGGTCTTAATTTTGCTACCTCTGGTATAATGATATTAAAATGTTAGCTTTAAAATTAAAATTAAGTGCAGTAGTGGGCAGAGAGGAGAGAATAATGGATGTCCAAGATTAGTGAACACAAGGAAGTTTTCATAGAAGAAGAGAGGAGAAAACAGAGAGGGACTTTAAGCGACCATATTTCCTAGAAATCTTGTTTTGCATAGTATCTTCACCTCTTCAGCTGTGACAAGCAACAGTTCTGGAAGTTTTCTTGAAACCCAGTTATTAATAATTACATTTGATGTCTAGATTGTTATCTGTCTGAATCAACAGATTAAATATTGATGGGGACTTTGATTTTGAGTTACATCTGGGCAAGACAGTGTTTCCAGGAAATGGTACTTATATCTATAAAGAATCAGTCTTCTAAGTGGACCTGCATTTGGAGATAAGCAGGTTTAAGCCTTCTGTGTATATTAGGGTCAAGTTAATCTAAAATTTAATCAAATTCCTACCCTCCATAATAACTTCTCTACTGCAGAGCACATTTGATTTAACCTTTAAGGAAACTCACTGGGTTTTTTTTCATTTTTTTTCTATTGATTAGAAGTTTATAATTTGCCTTTTCAACTATTTTTTTCTACTATTTTTTATTTTTGGAAGGTATACTTGGATTCCACTAATAGTGTTGGGATAAGTCAGCGATAGTTCAGTAGTCAACAGTGTAAGATCAGCCTTTGTACCCTCAGGTGCAGTCACTATGTAAGTGTATTATGGCAATGGCCCCAGGAAGTTGGCCAAGGACTCAAACAGGAGGCTTTATTTACTCACACTGGTGGGCTCAGTGGGGTATCTCCCAATGGTTGAACCTCAAAAGTCAGTGGAGAGTGGGTTTTATAATGTTCCCTGATAATTAGGAGCTGATTGCTCTGCAGAAACTATCAGGTGATTCCTGATAGGCGAGGTGGGTTGTGGTCAGGTCATCCTGACTCTCCACCTGGCATTAGGTGGGGCTGGACAGCAAGGCTGGGCAAGTTCCTTATTCTGGGCTGCTTCTGTTTTAGTAATTTTTCCATGTCAAGAGGAGATCTCTGTTCAAGTATTTATTTCATTACCCAGGGAGCATATGCTTGTTTATTTTCCCTCTTTGTACTCTGCTCTGACAATCTACGATATTTACCACCCTTGTCCCCCACCATGGACTCTGACCTTACTTCTTGATGCAGAATTTGCAGATCACTCACCAAATAAGAACCCATGTTTTTCTTGTTCATCATCTTTATAATCATGACACCCCCCACCCCAAATTCTCACACTACCCCATTGAACCTTTCTTTCAGGAATTCCTTGGAAGGGGTTTAACCTGTTCATTCATGAGGAATAACTGTGGGTCAGTTTAACCAAGACTTGTGTCTGAAAAGAAGTAAGACTTAATAGTATGTGACATTTAGACATTAAAGAGAAGAGAAGTTGCTGTACATTTTTTAGGTGGAAGACGATATTTCTCAGAAAAGAAATTTAGAGGGGGTACTTGTGTTGGATCGAAGAAAAGGCTGATACTTATTTGGTAAGTAAGAATTTTTAAAAATGAAGTTAATTCTATGCCCACTACAGAAGGGAAAGAAACAGTAAAGACTACTTTGAACTTAGCTAGCTACCTCATACAAGAAACAAGAACATAGTATGCATCTGAGAGAAGGATTTGCTCTCATCAAAAGTGGACTGTGTACTTAAAATGATAGTAGGGGTCTGAAGGTGAAAAAATCATATGCAGAGAAGGAAGCAGAAAGCTGAGGGCTGTTACAAATCCAGAAGTGACCAGCCATTAGCTTTCAACAGACAAATTTCTCCACTTTTTGCTTCCTTTCTGTTCTTGTGTCCTTCATGGGGAACAGGCTCTCATCCACCATTTCTTCTGTAATTCCGCAAATGCAGACATTGGCTTCCAATAGCTGAGTCTGTTGTGGCTTTGCCATGGGGCCCATAGGGGTATGATCACCAAAGTTACCCATGGCGGTATGATCACCAAAATTGTGGACTCTGTTGGCCTTTATCTCCAAATCAGGAGTTGGGGTAATGCAGAAGCTGAGTATTTCGTATTTCTTTAATATAGTATACGCAAGAGGCATATAGATTATGCTGTTTTGGAAAGAAAAATATATTTAATGTAGCTGTAAACTACAGATCTGGAGCAATGGTGACAAACCATTAAGTAGCATAGTATTACAGTTTTGACTAAAATTGTTCTTGGTCTTAAGAATTTCTGGTTTATTGAAGAACAGTTACCCACAATTATCAGGCTGAACCATGTCACCTGTTATATTACTGCTATGGCAGCATTAAGAACAGCACATGGGATGATTGAAGGTCAATAGCAACAGCCAGAAAGAGAGAACAGCTGAGATGAACTATGCAGGATTTACTCCGATTTCATAAGCTTTTAGGGGAGGAAGAATTTCTGACACCTTATATTAGAGTTCAGCCACTACCACTCACAATAGTTATGAGCTGGTTTTGGAAACCACTCTTTCTGAGGGGATGGCAGACCTATGCCTGAGAACAAACTTCTTGACCTTGGAACACAGATAGGGATTTTATAAGGGTACTTGAGAGGAAGCTGAGTTTTGGTTGGTCAGTGTGAAAACTTGAGTCCTCACTGTTTTCTCTGTTTTTGTTTGCTGTTCTTTCCCCCAAGCTCCAGGTTATTGAACTGGTGCAGTTTGCAGGCAGAAAGTGAGAGGTATTCTGGAAAGCAACTCTCATGATCTCTGTGATTCACATGTCAACATAAAGCTCAAGGGAGAATGTTAGAGGTTTGCTTAGGTCTTTTGAGGGGAATTATATTAAGGATCTAAGGGACACATCTCTATACACTAAAGGCTACAGAAATGTCTAGGTGAAGTAAAGGACTTTCCCCAATATACACTTTATTTTTGCACTTTCAATTTCATACTGGCAAACAACAAAACTAACTGGTAATATTTTTATATAGGATTTAAGGTTACCAGACAATGTTTAGGCATCAGATCTATAAGAACACATTCAATTTTCTCAGTAACTCTAAAATATAAGCCAGCCAGCCACTGGCAAATGGCTTGCCAATCACAAGGCATGTGAGATCATCTTAGAAGAGTCAAGTCACAGTTCAGTACTGACACACAAGGGAGTACAGCCAAGATCAGCCTAGACTTCTGGGACAAGAACTCCTGAAGCTACTAAGTTTTGGGCTGATTTGTTACATAGAAGACATAGAATTGATGATCACAATCCTCTTTATCCTTTCTGGTGGGTTTCATGAAAGCCCTGACACCTTGTGGGATGCAGATGACCCAACAGTTAGTTGCACCCTGTGTACTTTGGTAGATCTTGACTTAGAAACTGCTAAAAAATTCGGACATTTTCCTGTTACAAGCATGGAAGAGAGACTTTTGACTGACTATCCTCACTTATCATATGTTTATAATCATATACTCGATGAGTAAATACTTTTTTAATGAGTGAACATACTAAGACATGTTTCTATGGCCACTGTAGCATAAAGGAAGACACATAAATTTCATAGTCAGATCATCTTAACTCTGCAATCAGTGGTTATGTAACCTGATAAAAATATTCAACCTCTTTTGTCCCAACCCGCGGGATCGTCAACGGAGACCTGGAGGAAGGAGTGGGAATGGGGATGGGACAGGAGACACGAGAAATGGAGACAAGACAGGTTTCTGATCAAGTCTCGTTTATTGCTGCTTTGTCTCGAGTTCATATACATTAGACATAAACATTCCAGACATTCCAGGATGGTCATCTCCAATCAATGCTTGCCACAAATACTA